>VKKT01001881.1:150788-161062 GCA_008038995.1 Haliotis laevigata | reverse complement strand
GAGACTGGACCAGACAATCCTTTGATCAACAGCATGAGCATCAATATATGCAATTAGGATACGATGACATGTGTCCACCAAGTCAGCGAGTCTGACCACCCGATCCCGTTAGTCACCTCTTACAACAAACATGGGTTACTGAAGATCAATTCTAACCCGGGTTATTGTGGCATTGAGTCTAGCACTGTAAAACTGGCAATAGTCCCAACTCTTACAACTGTCCATATACACATGTATGCATGTTGCCATACGTTCAGCCATCTTGGAACCCCATTAAACCCCATTTCCTCCCACCAACATATTTCACCAGACATCTAACCACAGTGAGAGCAGACTTTGCTAACCTTCAACAGTGACCTTAACTAGTGAGTAGAAGACCAGTGTCCACTTCGAATATACTGAATCCAAATGGACCTCTAAGCTTTCATAGCCTAACTAGTCACCATTGTACTTGGCATCTAAGGAAAAACTATTTTGCAGAATTATTTCCTCAAACTTAATGCGTTTACACCAGCAAATTAATCTTCAGAAGCGGAAAAAGTCCAAAGACCGCTGAACCAAAAGTGAGTCTTTCTGAAGGTGAAGGACATGACACGTTCAAACATTCAATTTCTGTTAAGAAGATGCTGCCATGTTCCGAACATTTGTTCTGACCTTTGATAATCAGGAAATATGTTTGATTGTTTGGTTTTGAAAATATCACAAAGAACATTCAATGATATTGGTTTTCAAACTTCGCATCTAAAATATTAACAACAAATATACAGCACATGTCTCCACATTTAACATTTCAAATCAACCTTTCAGAATAATCAGTTATATTTTTTTGTTTTACAGCCAAGCCTGTCAGATGCTATTTCAGTATTGAATATTGTTGCTCAAACTTCAGTCACACTTTAAAGTTGACGTACGGCTCAGCTTCGATATCTTAATGTAATTGAAAAGTGATGAAAACAAGTTGAGGTTCACAATAATCTTCTCTTGTTGAGAGGTTTTATGGCATTATGGGTCATGTACACTCTTTAAAAATGAATTCTTACAGCACAACAGTGAGACATGTTAATAGTGGTGATATTCTATGACACTATAACTTAAATACTTGAAACTTGATGAAGTATTGCTGTCAAATATATTGTTATTTATATTTATTATTATAACCAGTGAGTGAGTGAGGTTGAGAAAAGTAAATTTAGGAAGAAGTTTATCTATCTCTCGCATGAAAGTAGAGAACTTTTCCTGTCTTGTGCATTTGTAAGAGTTCAGTGCTGCCAGGAACTCCACAGAAATTCAAAGAAAGAACTAAGACTATATTAAACCCTCCCTCAAAAACTAAGACAGGAAAACCTAAACCATTGTTTCTTCAATCCATCTTTTCAATCACATTGAGAGGAAGATCGGTACTTTCATCCCCTCTGCATCATATGACAAGACATTAAATGGTGGTAATTTATGTTACCCTGCCTGCTGCTTGTTACTAAGGAGATCAAATACCGATGTTTGTCGTAAGAGGCGACTAGCGGGATCGGGTGGTCAGGCTCACTGACTTAGTTGACAACGTCATTGGTTCCCAATTGCGCAGATCACTGTTGATCACTGGATTGTCTGGTCCAGACTCGATTATTTACAGACCGCCGCCATATAGCTGAATATTGCTGAGTGCAGCGTAAAACTAAACTCACTCACTCATTCTCTGTGTCTGCTAAGAATATCCGTGTTAAACTGTGGAGTGGCATCTTAGTGGGGTAGTGTTACAGCAGACACAGACATATAGTCACACAAAATGGTACGCACTTTAACTTGCACAGAACTGATCACTGCGTAAAACCGCTGCATGTTTTACTTCACATTAAAAAACTTCCGAAATATAAACAGAAATAGACCATACCCTGGTGGCTCCTAAAATGTCTCACGCCTAACCTGTCAACAAAGAAATCCTTCACATACATTTCTTAAAGTGAAAAGTGTTGAATTTCTGAACACTGCATTCAAAAACAAACTTTCTTCCAGTCTCACCACAACTTTTTCATGATTAGATTCCCACCCAATTTGAATGATTTTCCCAAATCCCTGTTCAAATATTGGAAATAACTCAGCAAATTATTCCACCTCAGGCTCAATGTATGGAACGGTTCAATTTTATGACATGTTTTTTTTGTCCAAATTCTCAAGTATGTTTTCACAATCAAAACGGGCATGGAATTCACCTTAGAAAGCACATGTCTGACATTTCCTCTTGTAAATTACGCCATCCAAATAATTGCTTCATCAATATTACCAATCAATTGTAAGTTCAGGTGAAAAACATCTTCCGAGTTCACGGAAAAACTGAAAGAATACCACTATTTAAATAAAAAGGAATTGAAAATATAACCCTAAGCCCAAAACCTAAGAATCAGCAATTTCCTACTCTGCTGAGAAAATCGCATTATGAACTAATCACCTAAGCCTATATTTCCTACAGAAAGATGGCGAGTGCCAAAAAGCTTTCACCAAATTCATCTCAAGCCAATAGGACCATTGCAAATCTAACACAATGAATCACTTTTCTTCAAGTTAATGCCCATTCTGTACTCTACATTGAGAGTTCACTGGGTCTGACTATTAATTTCAACTTTGTTTCAAATCTGAAAAATTATCACCTCTTTCTAATCTTTCATCCAGTAGAAAACAGACCATTTTTAACATTTGTTTACATTAAACAAGGAAAGCACAATGCAGATTTATAAACAAACAAACTTCGTGATTTGGTTCAGTCTTACAGTACATACAAAATCATTCATTAAGGTAACAAAGCCTGCATAAAATGTGCATGTCTTGAAATCACTATGTAGAAATGTCTGATTGAGTTTGTGAGTGATTGAGTTTAGTTTTATGCTGCCCTCAGCTATATTCCAGCTACATGGCAGCGGTCTGTAAATAATCGTCTTGAACAGAATATCCAGTCATCAACAGCGTGAGCATCAATCTACAGAATTGAGATACAATGACATGTGTCAACCAAGTCATCGAGTCTGACCATACGATCCCGTTAGTCGCCTATTACGACATGTATGGGTTACTGCAGATCAGTTCTAACGCGGATCTTCACGTGTAGAAATGTCTGAACATAAATCATGTTTTTATTTTCCAATAATAACATAGGTCAGTAATCATGCTTTAATCTACTTAACCCAGTTGTGTAGTTAAATGATGGTGCACAAAAAATAGTAAGTTTAATGCTTCACATTTTGCAGCAATATAATGAAGGTAGCTCCCTTCAACACAGCGATTTTAACAGACAGTTGAATAATGAAATCACAGTACTGCTCACTGGCATACTGAATTCTTGTATACAAGGTTTATAAAATCTTTATTTAAACTTAATATTCATCATCAGTCATTGATAAAACCAAGGGACCCCCAAGAAACACACATGGAACATATGGCTTGATGTTGAAAGCATAACTCCACACTGACAGAAGCATCTATGATCTCACAAGTTTGCTGAAATATTTTCTCAAAGAGCAAACCAATGTTGACAATATGTCTTGATGTTGACAGTATAACCCCCATTGACAGAAGCATTATGATCTCACAAATTTGCTAAAACAGTTGCTCAAATAGCAAACCAATGTTGACAATATGGCCTGATGTTGACAGTATAACCCACACTGATGAAAATATCCATGACGTCAAAGCTTTTCGCAAAAATATGAGCTCAAATAAAACCATGTTGACAATAAATCACAACAGTCAGACGCCATATTTGTTCAGACAGCAGTGCAGGCTTAAAAAGTAAATATGCATGAGAACAAAATACAACAAAACACACATGCGGGAACATTCTTTAATCAAAACATGCTACAAAAAATAAGGAAAATGTTGTGGAGATTTACGAAACTGACAGTGACACACAGCATATACCATTGCAATGCTGGAATAAAGCATCTGGAAGAAAACATAATGCATGCTGGGAAATAAAGAAGCGCTGAGGAGAAAAACAAAACATTCAGGTGAAAAACAAAACATTCAGGTGAAAACAAAACATTCAAGTGAAAACAAAACAAAATATCATCATGAAAAACAAACCATTTAGGTGAAAAAAAGCATCAAGGTGAAAAACAAAGCATTCAGGTGAAAAAGAAAAGCATAATAGCAAATAATGAATGGTTCTTAAGCATCTGGATCTGACTTCATGGTGACGACGAGTGGGTCTGTTTTCAGGACTGAGTGACTTAAGTTTCATGCTAAAGTTAGCACTGTTCCAGCTATCACAGTAGCTTGTACATAGTTGATCCAAGCAAAGTAGTGGTCAATAGCATGAGCAGTGAGCCATGCTGTCACGATATGATGAAAGTCAGCCTTAACCAAATTATCATTAATTTCTTCAGACAAGCTTTGGTTCTTGGACCTATTTTGCCCGAGGAGTCTCGGTCTTATGAATTTGACGTGAAATGTATTTTAACATGAGCTAAGGCCTTGGAACAAAGAATATATAATTTTTCATGCTGATCTGATACATGCAAACTTACCTTGACAGAATACAAATATTAACAAATCCAGGTTAATTGTAAGCTATTTTACCTTGGACATACACCTATGCTTAGTCATAAAGTAACAAAGCCAAAAGCCAGAGACTTGGCTGTTTAAGAAGAAGAACAACAGCCCGTGGCACCAGAAATGGGGTTTGCATCCATAAGAGGAATGAAACTCAGGTCTTCAGCATGACAAGCAACTACTTTAACCACATGGCTACCCAACTGCCCTGATTCTTGATGAAAGATAGGCATCTAAATACAGATAATAGATACATTTACAGAACATCTTTAGTCAGTGAGGCTTATGCCCAAGAGACCATGACCTTCCCTGTTGAGTAATGGAGCTGAAATAATCAACGAATACTGTGACGTGAAACTCAAAGATACCAATACCCTCACAACTGATTTTCATTCATTGTCACGTAAGTTTTCACTTATTTTCACTGAAACAACCAGACATCTTTTGGAGTGTGAGTGAAAGTACTTTTACATCTCTTTTAGCAATATTCCAGCAATATCAGACACCAGAAATGGGCTTCACATATTGTACCCATGTGGGGAATCAAACCTGGGTTTTCGGTGTGAGCAGTAAATGCTTTAACCACTAGGCTATGAAACTGCTCAATCTTTTGGAGGATGAGGGAAGTTTTGGCTGTCTTGACTTTCACTCGCAGTGTTAATAATTGAAGTAATTGGAATCTGACCATTAAATATTCTGGGGATGAGGCTTGAGATTTACACAAAAATAATAAATGTTCCAGAAAAAATTAATTCATCTTCAGTTTACCAAAGAGATACACTGATTCTGGATCATGTTCTGGGAAATATTTTTTTATATTGTTTGGTTCCTCTTTCAGAGAAAAAATAAATCTTAAAGAACATCTTGTTTCTGACAAATATAAGCCACAACCAGAATGAAAAATGGTAGATCCCTTATCTGAATGAAAGAGAATAAATTATTTCTGGCAAAACAAGTGAAATAGATACAGAACAGGTCCACAAACCACATTCCTTTTAAAATAACAAGTTTTATGAAGAAATTTTTAAAATGAAACAAATCCCATGAAAATCAATGTAAGATTCCACTTGTTTTGCAAAAACCTATTTCCATGAACAAAAAAAATATTTCCACAATGTAATAAAAAAAATTTCACATTCAACATTTTAAAAAACGACCTGGTATTTTGACATTTTCACAGCTTTAATTTTGTTCTATAAATTCTACACCTTCCATTAATGTGTTTCCAAACTATACCAATCATGTTATATTTTCTGAAACTCTTTCAACATAAACCAGACATAATGCTGGGGCTTCAAGAATCCTTGTAATTGGATATTGGACACAATGCACCAGGGAAGAAAACACCTATTAGTCCATCAGATATCAATTCTTTATACATCTCACTGGTACTTTGTTTCTGATACATCATTTCGAAATTGACATTCGCTCATTTCGAAATTGACGTTGATATCTGCACATAGACCACAAGGCAGATGGAACAGTAATGATGCTAATCTGAACTGAACATCATTCCTGGCTGTCATTTCCTTGTTCTTGATACGAATCAACCAAGGTAACGTGGATAACATTATTCGCTTCTGGCTTGTTTTAAATGATTTCTGTAAACACTACGAGGAGTATTGTGTATATATGATGAAACACTTTAGTTATTTCCAAACTTGAAATCAATATATTTCACTTGATGGAATTGTTACGGAAATAATTTCAATCAACTTCCTTGACACTATAGTTTTCAGACACATTATGAAAATAATGGAAGAAAATACACAATAAATTGAATGTTTGTCTTTTTCGGGTTAAATTAATAACATGACCAACAAAGTTGACATTTTCACTTGGGGATTATTGTGTCAACATGAAGATATCAACTTAACGGGTCACTCAATGAGATAAACTCATTTCCGGACAAATGTTAGTTTTATATTTCTTTTGCTATTTTTCTGAACTTATTTCTGGAAGGGGCTGGATTGGGTTTGATGGTGAGCGGGTGGAGTGTCATGTTGCCATAGGGTTGGTTGGTTTGTTGCTTAATGCCGAGCTCAGGAATTTTGCAGCTATATGGCAGCAGTCTGTAAATAATCGAGTCTGGACCAGGCAATCCAGTGATCAACATCATGAGCATCATTCTACAAAATTGGGATTGTTGAGGTAGGGAGGGAGGGTTGGTGAAGGCATGATGGGGAGCGGTGTGTGGGCTGGAAGGAGTGAGGAGGGTTTGGAGAAGAGAGAGATTTAACATGCCGGGTGCAATATTCTACACACAACCCTGAGGTTGACAGCATAACCATCGTTCCATCCAACTGGGATATGACAACATGCATTCAACTGAGTCTCAGAGCCTAGAATTGGTGTTCAGTAACTCAGTCTTGTAAGAGGCAACTAACGGGATCACGTGCTAAGGTTTGCTGACTCGTTGACACATGTCATCGTATCCCAGTTGTAGATCGATGCTTATGAAGTTGATCACTGGATTGTCTGGTCCAAACTCGATTATTTACAGACTGACGCCATATAGCTGAAATACTGCTGAGTACGGCATAAAACTAAACTCACTCACTCTGAGTTAACCACCAGTTTACTGACTTCTTACAATAGTTTAAATTGCCAGGAACCAACATTCTTATCTGGAATCCCACAGGTCTTGTCTGTTCTTTATCAATGCACCATGAACAAAATGATGGCATTTGAGGCTCTTGACACACAGTCGTTAAAATATACAAAACACTACGTGAGCGAAACAGACATAAATCAATTAACAATAATTGAAATGGTCATAATTTGAAAACATAATTTAATCAGAGAGCAGCATTAAATGACAGGAATTCCACTGGCTAAAGAATGTAAAATATCATGGGCATTGGAGTATAAATATCTAATTTGTTTTGGACGTAGTTAGAGTGAGTTTGCAAATGTTTAATGATTATCAACTTCAAAAAGTTGGCAAACTGTCCTCTGAGGTTGTCTGAATTAAAATTTATGTGTATTTAAAATGTATGTGCCTGAAACTTGTTGACCCTTGAAACAGTACATCACAGCCAAAATGAAATCCAATCTCAATTGGAAGGTTTGGAACAAACTATCTGAAACTTACAATTTTTTTAATCCATAATAAAACCAGGCATTTGAATTTTTTTCGATTTTGGAAAAAACAATTTGGTTCAATCAACCGAATTGCAAAGAAATTTAAATTCGCCATTCCAGAAATATTTTTCAAACATGTAAAAACAATAATCTAATAGAATGAGTTATAGAAATACATCTGAAAAGAGAAAGAAAATTATTATTTCACAAAAGAAACAAGAGGAATGAAACAGACATACCTCTTTCACTGCTTAAAAAAATGCTGAAGGAAACATTTAAACATGCAAACATGTGGCAAATCATCTTGAAGGACACATACAATTTGAAAAACTGACCTGGAAGTGTATAAGGTAGAGCTTTAGTGGAGCTGGGGGAATAGAACAAAATATCTCACTTACCACATTGTCCTTGAACCTTTACTTTAATGCGACGCTTTGCTCTGCAACTTTCTCTGTTCAGGTAGCATTCATTGATGTAGGAGACCTCGTCTGTGCCGCATACTGGAGCAAAGATGTCGTCGCAAGAGGTGTCGCACTTGCAGAAGTGTGTCCCACTCGTACTGTTCACCATACACCTTGCTCCGAAAGCACAGAAATTTGTTTCACAGGGAGCTGAAAAGGACAGACAAAGATGGTGAGAACCATATCATTTCATGACTATTTAATAAAAAGAATCTATAAAAAGGCATGTTGTTTTTCAATACGGCCACCACATTACTAAGTTCATATAATTTCATGACTATTTGAAAAACAGAAACTTTATAAAGGCATGTTGTTTTTCAATATGGCTGCCTTGACTGCCATATTGAAAAACATGGCAGCCATACTGACAATCATATTTAAAGTCTCTTGCACACATTCAAGAGGAATCATCAGTGGGATGTTCAACTTCAATTTGTTTTTAGGATTAGCTGTTTCGAGATGCCTGTGCAGATGCTGAAGTCAAAGCTTGACAGACTATGAGATATACTCATTTGACTTTCTGTAGGTGATTCCACATGGCTTTAAAAGATACAGTAGGACCATGAGTGCCAGGATACTTGCTTTATTCGTGTTTCTGTTCCAGATAAACATATTTCCATAACACTGAATCTCAAAGTAAACTGACCAGAGTTAGCTCCCTTACCAAATTCAAACATACAAATTCACAAGAAGCTCACAATAATATACACATTCTCTATATTTAATTTCTGCCACATGACCTCATCTGTCAATATTTTGTTTTGAAATTTGCAAATTGGTTTCAAATTCCACTTTTTCTTAAACAGTCCATCAAACTGTATTGTAATCCACTGGGATTAGATCTGCCCGATCATTTCATGTTAGTAGCCATGTGATGCCCTACTAAACAAACACGGTAGTAGCCCACTGCCACCGCCCGGTAAGACGAGCATAATGGTACGCAATTACTGGTTTGCGAAATTCACCTTCCGGTTCTGGAAACCGGATTTCCGGATAAATGGGGCATTTCATGTAGTAATTTGGGGATTTTATCTATAAAAAGCATCCTGTAGGTGGTTTTATAGAAAAGTGGGATTAGGCCAAGTGTGGTTCCTTTGTATTACAGTAGCATTATGGACTATCAACTTTATTTTTGAAGAGACCTCCATGGCCAGTTCAGTATGCATGGTATATCACTGAGCGAGCACTGTAGGTTTTGTTTTATGCTGCTTTTAGCAATATTCCAGCAATATCATGGCAAGGGGGGACATCAGAAATGGGCTTCACACACTGTATCCATGTTCAAAATCAAACCCAGGTCTTCGGTGTGACGAGCCAACACTTTAACCACAAGACTACCCCACCTTCCATGAGCAATATTGGACCCGTATAGTTGTTGTTTTGTTTGTTGATTAATGCCGCACTCAGAAGTATTCCAGCTACATGGTGG
This sequence comes from Haliotis laevigata, assembly GCA_008038995.1. Classification (NCBI taxonomy): domain Eukaryota; kingdom Metazoa; phylum Mollusca; class Gastropoda; order Lepetellida; family Haliotidae; genus Haliotis; species Haliotis laevigata. The sequence continues at coordinate 151,552 of VKKT01001881.1, read as the reverse complement.
TAGTCTGCAAATAATCGATTCAGGAGCAGACAATCCAGTGATCAACATCACGAGCATCGATCTACGCAGTTGTGGAAATTCTAAACCAACACTGTCTGGCTGAGGGCCAGCAGACACACAAACACGCCTGTCATAATGTAAGTGTAATAATGTTTAATGTGACTTGACAGCTTATCCTGGAGGATACCCCAAGGAACGTAATTTATCAGCCTCTCCCGTTTGATGAAACCAACCAATGAGCATTGGAACGGGGCTGACAGGCCAAGGCTTGTGCAGGTATCACTTCAGGGAAACACATGGACGCATAAAATGATATTTATCGGAAAGCTCATCATTTTTATTCATGGATGAAAGCGGATTTTAAATCAAATATCAGCAAATGTAGGTCAAAAGATATTGCATAAGGGACCATTCATAATTTATGGCTTGGGGGTGAGGATGATTTTTATAGAGAAGCATGTACAATCTGAATGCCCCCTAAAATTTATGTGCAAAGTAAGTGACCATGTAAGAGTCATGTACAAAACTGCTAACACCCCCTAGCTCCCCAGAACAAAATGGGTGACCCTCTTAAAATCATCACCCCCCATGAATTATGAATGGTCCCTCACACTTCCTACAGTAGTAAAAGTAAGGATGCCAATACATTTATATAGAATTCACCCTGAAAATAGATAAAACGGAAAATATACATGCCAGAAGACTTGAGTGAGTGAGTGAGTGAGTGAGTTTAGTTTTACGCCGCACTCAGCAATATTCCTGCT
>VKKT01001881.1:128667-144347 GCA_008038995.1 Haliotis laevigata | reverse complement strand
TAAAAACATACTCACTCATTCACTGAAATCATGTGAGGATCAAACCCATGAATTCAGTGTAATGAGCAAGTGCTGTAACTGCTGGACTACCTGTACACCCTTTATTGAGTCTGACCTTGCACCATGTGGTTGATGATGTGGCATATTCTCTACAATGTGCACATACACTGACCACCTACATCAGCCATGTTACAGCTGAGACTTCTTCCTCCAGCAATCACTAAGTATCTCTTCCAATACATTGGTTTTTATTGTGGGTCTTCTTTCACTGAGAATCTGGATTGATGGTCATCTAGCAACACCTTGAATCTCATGGCAAGGGTATGGCTCAAAGATCATAAACAGTCTTTACCTGGGATCATAAACAGTATAGAATCCATTATGCTTGACAACGGTACAAGAATCTGTATCGAAACATCGTACTCACGAATAAAAAGAAGTTGTTATCCATAAAGTTTGTTCTATATTGTACTTCCCAACTTCTAAAATGCCACTCAAAGAAGTGATCATTAACAGGCTTTACCTGGGATTCCATACAGAATGTATGAATCTCATCGTAAAGGTATGGTGCTGACTTTCAAGGATCATAAACAGGCTTTATCTGGGATTCAAACCAGAATGTATGAATCTCATGACAGGTGTATGGATCAAAGATCATAATCTGGCTTAACCAGGGATTCAAACCCAGAAAAGGGATAATCTCATGGCAAGGGTTATAATAAAGATCAAGTTGAGCTTAAATGGGGATATAAACCCACTATCACGGATCCTGCCCAGGATTAAGATAAACCATGCATACAAATTGATGTGCCTCGGACCACCAGGCCATGAGCCATTCTGACTCAAGACATTCTAACACTGCATCTAACATAGAGTCCACAACAACATACCCACGTGTGCACTATTGAGTTACTCAGAGGCTAATATACAGCCATTATCCATAACAAATACTAGCCTGGTTGTAGAAACAGCTATAATCTCTCCATACTGGTTTTCTCTAAAGCTTCAACCCGCATGACAATTTTCATTAGGCAAACACACAGGATTACATTCACGCTTTCATCAAGAACCAACATTCAGAAGCACAATAGGTGTAGTAGGGTATTGTACAAGTACCAAGATGCATGGACATCGTGATGGCTCTCTGAAACAGACTCATCTCTCATTTTGTACATTTGTAGATGACATCCTTTACCATATTTGTCTATAGTTGTGTTGTTAATTTGGTTGGTCTGTGAAGCTATTGTATTTCCTTTTTGCATCTTCTTGCATCCTAATACATATTTTATGGACCATTTTTATCTGTTTACAAAGATGGGCTCTGCATGATTGTCTTGTTTGTCAGTGGACAAAATGCATGCAATTAACTGGTTCATCAATATATGCAAATGATATTTTGAAAACTAAGAAAAACAAACAAAAAAACTTGTTAGATTGTATTTTACATAAATGACTTTTTTTCAAAACAAGATCAGCAAGATTGTAGTGACACAGTGAATTTTAATTACCACAATTAACATATCACTACATCTTTTGTAATGAGATATTCTATTAAAGTTGTGTTTGCACTCAGTTGCCGAATGATGTTTGATCTCACACAGAGAAATGCACTCACTCCTCTCTTAAGCTAAAACATGAACCACAAATTATTCACTCCCTGAGACTTGTCCAATTATATTTCAAGCAAATACTGGTGGCTCAACTTGCACATATTGACCCAGACATTCCAGAAATATTGCATCTGGACTCAAAAACCATAGAAATCTTAGTTCATTTGCATGTTCTTATATGCTTTGACCTTTTCACATGATTGAGGTCAATTCATTGCTGTGAAGATAATTATTGCTGTCTACAGGTTTGGGTCAAGGTCAAAAGGTCATGGTAGAGGTCATTCAATTATGATCATGTAGATACAAAAAATCAACTAATTAGAGAACAATATCTTGTAGACTCTCAGTGAAAACATCTACTCGGGTAGAATTCAGTTTGGAACAGGAATATTTCTCAATCATATTGCAGTAATGTTAATTAATAGGCTTAACAAAAAGTGTTTCTTCAATTCATGTAGTCAACACAAATTGACAAGAAAAGGATTGGAAAGATATCAACATCCTGAATAAAATATAGTAATTCAGTGATTTGATGTTTTAACCGATTCACTCATCCATATCTGTGTGTGCATTCACCAGAAAATAGTCCACAAAAGATTTCAAAATCCTTATATATGACTGAGATAAATATGAATGAAAACCTAAAATAACAACTTTATCATATTCTATCACAATTCTAAGAATGTATTTAACATTATCTGAGTAGCACTGAAGGTATATCTGCCCCACACTTCTGCCCCACCATCAAAGTCAACCATCTGCCCCACTGACTTAATCACAGATCTACATCACCGATCTGCCCCACACTTCTGCCCCACCATCCAAGTCAGCCATCTGCCCCACTGACTTGATCACATATCTACATCACTGATCTGCCCCACAGTTCTGCCCCACCAACCTAGTCAGCCATCTACCCCACTGACTTGCCCTCAGATCTGTCCACCGAACAACCTCACTAAACTACCCACAGATCTGCCCCAGCCATGAAGCCCTAACCTTCCATCTGTGAGTCTGTCCTTCAAAGAGTTTTACAACTTATCATATTTCCAATTCATTGATTCCATACAAAAACAATCTTCTTGGCGTCAATGTCTCTTTCATCAATTCCCTATTAATGGTTCTACAGAAACAAATCTCATGTTTTTACAGTATCCCAGATGCGGTTTCTCCAGGGCTGCATCATTTCCATTTTGCCAAAACAGTCGCACAAATCAGTCGTTTATATTCATAGGAATGCTGATGCAGACCCTTCCAGAGATGAAACTGGTAAAGCCAGCATTTCATTACCTGTGATTACTGTACTGTTTTGGCAGCTTCAGATTACCAAGACTGAGGAATGAATTATTTATCCCTTTTTCTCTGACGACCAAAGAAATAATTCTGTTTTTTAATGATTATTTGATATCATGGCAAAGTGCATTTTGACAGGTGGATAATAACACGATCTTGTTATTCATGGATTGTTAACTGACAAAATATGAATAATTATCAAACTTTCAACTGAGTGGGCAAAATGCTACATGCAGTTAATACCTATGATTGATAGTTTTTGAATAGAAAGGGGGAAATCTAAGCCTTGCTGTAGGAAAAACTGTTTCCGGCAATATTAAGTTTCCATGACATCAATGAAGAATTCAAACCAAAACCGTCTTTTTCCTCGTATCAAAGGTTTCAATCTCTCTCTCTTTCATCTCTTTATCAGTTACCTATTTGCATTTTAAATTATAATGATAAAAAATTCACTCTTTTATTTCTTTGATGATTAAGACCAGAATAATTATTTTATCTAACCAGAATATTGCAAAAGTAAAATGAAATAAAAATACTGTCCTCAACAGAAAATGAATATGCAACATATATGTTGGGGATTACACTTCTTAGTAAAGTACTAAGTCTAAATCTTTCGGGGGTTTAACCCCATGAGTGATTCAAGCCCATATTCTGAGAGTGAGGCATCTAATCGCCAGCACACAAAATCAGCGATCTAACCCACTCAGCCACTGCCACTTCCATAAAAATGGATGTCTGACAACTTGTATTCAAGAACACATCCACTGACATGTCTAACTTGGCATGGCTTCCATGGCCAAAGGCCATGAATAATTAGCATTTTAAAACATTTTTGCATTTTTGCTAACACTTATAAAATGCAAGAAATTTCTTCATGATCTTTAAGCCAAATCAACCCTGTTGACATTATTCAACCCTTTTTGTCTACTTGTAACTCGTGAGCAGGACACCTTAGATCAAAAGGTCAATACTTTTTATCCCATTATGGGACCCAGAACCTTTATGGCCGATATATACTGACCATAACAAAATGTACAATCAATTAATTATCAATGTCTGGTCCAATAATGAATAAGTTTGAATCATATATACTTCGCATCAAATGTTTAGACTCACTAGTGTCAATGTAGCCACTTACTCTAGTCAACTATGAATCTAAACTAGATTTTGCAATATTCTATACACTTTATGGGTACTGTTTAACATGAACTGATGTATTATAAAACAAATTCATAATGTCATGAGTTCAATAAATGATGAAACTCAGTGAAAATTGGTGAATTCTTAACAAAATTTTACATCAAAACGCAGCTGTTCACACACTTGATATTTGCACATGCTTTTCAGCCATTTTATGCATGATCCTCGTGCAATTCATCTGCATAAGGTTNNCAGTTGGTTCCCCCAAGTTAGTGGAGAAAGTCATCTTCGATGTAACCACATCTATACTAGAACATATAGTGACTGCTGTAAGTGAGACTAAGCTTTTGATGGGTAGTATATATAAGAATAATCAATGAGCAAAAAGGAAAGTATTGATTATCTTGGGGAATAAATGTTACAAATTTGTTTGTTTGTTTGTTTTACCCCACACTCAGAATATTCCAGCTATACTGCAACGATCTGCAAATCATCAACCCTGGACCAGATAATCCAGTGATCAACATGTACAATAACACCTGTTAGCCAAGTCAGCTATTGTGAATAATTGTGAAAAATACACCCAAAATGGACAAGGAAACATTATTTTATCACACTACTCAGAGATATTATTTTCAGTCAATTGTAATGTCACAATACAAAACATCCCACAAGAAAAATTGTTTTCTAGAAATGTAATTAAGTTTATTTCATTTTTTATATCTTATGAGATACTGTCTGACTCTTTGGACTTTGTATTATCTGATTGAAACCCTAATAGAATGCTTATCAATTTTTTTACAATTCATATTGAGGATAAAGGATTTTGTTGCCTTATCAAAGTAAAAACTTAATTAATTATCTTATCCTTCATTTTATAAGTATCTTTTTCATGAGAAAAAATGATTGGGTACCTTTATTAGGTATTTAAACACTTACAAGGACGATATTTTGGGATTTTTATCACAGAATTCATCAAATTTGGAATTCTTTTATCTCCAAATCACATTAATACTATGATAAAACAGCTGAAACGCTGGACACTGATAACAAGAAGCCCAAAAGCACAGGCTATAAAGACAGAACATTCCTCTATCTTGAACAAGCAGCCTGAAGCAAGTTATCACATTTACAGCTAAAGTAATCAAAGCCATGACAGATAATTTTCCTATCTCACAAAAACACACCAGAAATGAAACATGCTGTTTACATACTTCCCATAGTCTACAAAACCAATAAGAAAGAAGTCATTAATTAGTATATATCTGACAATATTGGTTATAAACATAAGTGGCATGTCTAGAAGGGTTTGACTTATCCTTTGCATAAATATATAATTTTCTTGAGTATAAACTTGGACTATTGTATTGACAAAGGACTGCAAGTATTTCACACGTGTTTATCTCCAGACATCTTGCAATAGAAGCTTAAGCATTGCCACGGATAAGACCGAGGTTTGATCAATACTCATCTGAAATAATGATGGAATTTTGCTCAAAGTGTCATAAAATCATATTCACTCTCTCAGTCACTTATCTTGTAAATAATTAGAAAAAGCATCACTGAAACTATCCATATAATTTTGCACTGGGTTGTCCAACAGTATTCAAAGCTGACTGTACACAACCTAATATACAACCTTGGCTCATCCTAGCTAGAGCAGGCAGTACCCCTTTAATTTTCACCAACCGCAAAATGCAGTGCAATTTGACACATACCTGAAACCATCAAAATGAATTACAAAATTCCACAAAACAATTTAAAAGAGTTTTTGTACAAGCTTATGACCCATTTGAAAGATGTCAATAGATCACTCAAAGTTTAACTTTTAAAGTACACCTAAAAGAAAATGTTCAACAAGTTTACGACAAGTATGCATAGTAATCACAACCCTTCTCATAAAAGATGGCATTCTTTTCATTAGTGTAATGATAGAACGATAAGAAAAAAATCACCCTTTGCCGTTATCAACAAACTTTATGACCAATTGAATCAGCAATATCAGATTTATACGCAGATAGTGCGACCATTGGCATTCAGCGATCGCAATTAAGATAGTAAGCAGATATCGCGATATGACTGAATTGAAAGGCTAACCAATCTGACGCCAGTTCTTGTATCAAAATCAAATGGAAGACCCATGCAGGATGTTGGCTTATTAGCAAATAGATTGGTTCACGGTGAGTGCAGCCGTGGTACATGTCGCTTTTGACCTGGTCGTTAAGGTCATATTTCTTCTGATTGGTTGGATATGACCTTTGACCTCTGAAACACATTATTCCCTCAAATTCCTGTCATCGTGAACTAATGTTACTGAAAACAAGAGACTGCATTGTATACATGAGACTGACATTGGGTGCTTGAGTCTGGCATTTTATTGAAGGACTTTGCTTTGGAAATGTAGACGTGTTATTGAGGAAGCATTATTGGCTTTTCACACATGCTGTGCTTGTGAAGAGAAAGGAATTTTGATTGGCAAGAGAATCTAAAAACTAAATTTCTACCAAAGACTGGATTTTGATATCTTTATATTTTATGCTCTTCTTTATTTCTTTATCAGATTTTTCTTCACAATGTGAAAAGTGTTTGTCTCGTTTGTTTGCTATGGGTTTTTTTCACAATGTTAAACTCCATGTGCGCATAAGCAGTGTATGAAATAAGGTCTTCGACCGCCCGAGACGGGCTAGATTTCTGCCGGACAGTCTAATTTTACAGACAGACAGACAGATTATTTATTAGAGTCTCACCTCATGGACATAAAATAATTCAGCATAATATACAAAAATAATACACRAGCCACTCCATTTGGAGTTATGAGAGACTATCTGTTAAAACCATGTACAATGATAAAATACACTGATATGAGAAGCATAAATATGATTATAAGCATATACATACAGACATAGGGAACACATTAAAAACATCAAATATTATAACTAGGAATTGTACAATTTTTCCATTCGTTTGTCTAAAATAAGTTTACATGTTTTGGAACATAAATTGGCTAGCAGTGTATGAAATAAAGTCCATTCGACCACCCGAGACGGGCTAGATGTCGAATTTTACAGCTAGCCAGCCCGATGGACGAGTGAAAAAGATATTCAAATAACATGTCCACTGGCACTGTCTATTTAGTATTTAAGAAGGACTGATTAAATCTCTTCTGGGCTGGTAAGTTTTTGAAGTTACCAGCCCAGATGTCTGGCTGGGTTTTGGCTCATTTTATACACTGGCATAAGACATTATGATATATTCATTGTTAATGCTTAAAATTATCACCTATGGTATAAGTATAATGCATGGCTTTGGAACAACCCTTTCTTGTATGTTTTATTTGCAAAAACCTTCAAACATGGGTGTATACTTTCTTTTTGGCTACAAGTATATAAACAGCCATGACTGGCGTCTCCTGCTGTGATATTACAGGGTATGAAACTCCTAAACATTTCAGCCAGACCACAGGGCTGGTTAGATGGAAAACTTGCCAGACCTCATCAAAACTTACCTGCCCAGAAAAAATACTTATTTACTTTATTTTTACGAGTGAATTAATACTGATTTATTTTCTTAAAATATGATGTATATCTAAATTTTAACCCAACCTTTGATTTGAGAATCTGGCGGTCTGTGTTGAAAATAACCCATGCCGGGCGGGCAGGTATTTCGAACGCTGGATATTGCTGGAATATTGCTAAAAGTGTCGTAAAAGTAAACTCTCACTTATTTAGCCTCCACATCAACTTGGGTGTATATTTTTGTCTATCAGTAAGTAAACAGCCATGTCTGGATAAAACCACACTAAAGTTGACAGCACCGATTCCAACCTCTGGAGTCTGGATAATGCATGACTATTGAATAACCATTTCTGGATGTTCCTTTTTTAGAAACTATCTACTTGGGTATATCATTTCCTTTGCCTCGCAGTATATAAATAATGTCTGGATCCAACAAACAGTCAAGTTGACAGCACCGATTCTTGCTCCGAGAGTCTGATGACGCACAATGAGCTTGTCAGAAACCATTTTGTCCTCTCAGATTGGCTCAGGGATTCCCAATATCAGATTAACCTTTACCAATTCTGGAGACAAGAAATGATTTCAGTCAGCACTTGACAACACACAATATATTTTCCTAATACTCTCTCTCTCTCTCTTCCCCTATATCCTACCACAGCAGATCAAATTGTGGTTCTCTTAAGAAATACCTACATATTCTCATGCTATTTACTGTGAGTAAATGACATGTGGGAGGAAAGCACTTAACCAAATAAGCTGCCGATTAACTAAGAATCATATTTTGGTGAATCTGAGATTTGGGTGATACTACACCAAATCAGATTCTGTAGGTTAACAAACACTTTTCATAGGGAGACTTCAATACAGACTGAATAATCTGACAACTGTGATTGGATGATTTAGTGTAAGATTTTTGTGGTTTTTACATCCCGTAATAAAACTCATTTTTCAGTGCTATATTCTTTTACCACAAAGAGTTATGCTGAATGTGTGCAGAGATATTAAAGTAGGTGACATTTTGGGCCGAACTGAAGCTAGTGTGTTCAACTTCCTGTACTAGGAAAAGAAATTGGTAACCTAGCCAAAATGTGTGTATTTATTGTGGCTTTAAGGCCATACTGTAAGTTGTATACATTTGATGGCTATTAACTATCGATGTGGTTATTTCTAAAGACAATATAACACAACGATGGAAGTCTATGGGAAAACGCTTGGTTTTGTGTAACCTGTTGCCATGGCTTCAAGGGACACAACTCTGAACAGCAGCTGATCAGTCACATACTCACAAACTTAGCCCCTAACCACCAAACACCACCATCATAACACGAAACATTGATGACATACAACATTAAAAGGTATCCACAAAAGTGATACTTTCAGCAATCTCCCAGCAATAACAAAGCAAGAAACACCAATAAGGTAACAGTTGCCGGGTGACCAAGTCAAGCCATAAAATTTTGTGTATATTCCATACAAAGAGTGAGTGAGTGAGTGAGTGAGATGGTTTTGTACTACTTTCAGCAATCTCCAAGCAATAACAAAGCAAGAAACACCAATAAGGTAACAGTTGCTGGGTGACCAAGTCAAGCCATATAATTTTGTGTACATTCCATACAAAGAGTGAGTGAGTGAGTGAGCTGGGTTTTATACTCCACAAAATATCCCAGTAAGCAACGCCAGAAATGTAACACTTGCTCTGTTAGCGATGAGCCCGAAAGATTGACACTAAAAAAAAAAGCAGAAAGGAAGAAACAAAGAACAAGAGAAAAAGAACAAGCTATTGTGAGAGTTTTTGGACATATACCTGGGAGATGTATTTTCCTTAAAGGAAATGTTTTCTGGCAGGTGAATGGCTGCACATAAAACTTTTAAAATATTTTTGTTCAGGTTGGTAATTTAAGACTGGCAAAATGATGAGAAAACACGCAAAACAACAAAGACAGCCTTTAAGACCCTGGCAAAAGCAGGACCGAGTCACTTAAACTGTGTTTACTCAGACACACGCGAAACGACAGTGATGCATGCACCGGCATCCATTACCTACTGTTAATGTGTGTGCACACAATGGTCTGTCTCCACAAGTGATAAGCAAGTAATCTCAAGTGTCACGACTGCACACCAGCTTTTAGCAACTGCAAACAATTATTCTAACTCTCTTAGGGAAAACACAATTTCATAAAGGATTTCACCTTCTTCCTACAAATAACATGATCATCGGAGGTGGCCATGCTTTTATATGCTTATTCAACACAATTGTCCATCATTTTCGTAATTTGGTCAGACAAAAATACCATTACAGCAATTTAATCTGTTTTTGCCTTCTCTATTAAAATCATTAGTTGACTGTGGTTTGATAATATAAATTGTTCTTCAATTCCCTGAGGAAACGATTCTTTATAACACTTGCATATTATCAAGTTATTTCGCGAGAATTAAAAGGGGAAAATGAAAAAAACTATATCCTTTACCAAATCCATGTGCTTTATTAGTTACCATCGTCATCTACAGTCGCCATGGCAATTTTTGGTTGCTATAGCAATTAATGGTGGCTGTAATTATGATCAGCCAGGTTCTAAGCAAATTGCGCATAAAATAACAGAATAAATCATTCTAAGAAAATAATGTGAAGTCAGCAGAAAATGTAATTAAGTCGTAGGATGATTTGACAAGCAGAACAGGCACTGTTTGGAAAGAGAGCGGGATAGAATCTTGGTGCCAGTTTTTACCATTGTTTGCGAACTTTGCCAATGTGTATCGGCAATATCAATAAAGCTGGTGAACAAAAAACGATAATGATGGGGTTGTGCAAAAATAATGAATGTGAAACATACGGATTTGGGATTGATGAAACAGATGAGATTTCTAAGATTATCTTTTATTCCCACTTGAGAATTGGGATTAAGTTGGTTTGGTTTGATGGGGTTTCATATTGCATTCAATTTATTTATTTTTTGCGTGCATGCATTCGTGCATGTGGGTGTCTTGCCTGTTGGTTTTTTAGTCTTCAGAGGTAACATTCAGGATTTGAACAAGCATACACGATGGAGACACAGAGCTGCCCAGTCCTTTCATCTTTTATCCCTTTGACATGCAGTCATCAGGCAGGGTGACAACAAGTACCATCCGGGATCAAACCACCGACATTCCACNCTCATAACCACCTTAACCTGAAGACCATCCCAGAATCATCTCATGGTGTCCATGTAGAACCATTCACAAGAACAACACCACTAAACATTTGATCAGGACAACTTTAGTCTTGAGCTGAGGGGTAAATCTGATTGGTTGTTTGAATATGTTGACTTTTACTAAGACCCCAAGCATGCTAAGCTTCATTCCATTACAAAAATATCAGTCATATGAACAAAAACTTTAATATTTCAAAAGGACAATCACTGAAATGAACTCACATAAAAAAATGACACTTCAAATACGTTTCATCCTGCTCGCTAAATATGATTCTTCGATTCCTAATTAGTAAAAGCATTCTGAACAAAATCTGTTTGTGTCTATGCAAAATAATGAAAACATGCCCATGCCCTAGTATTACGTTAAAGCATCTCAGAGAATAAAGAAAACGGTTACTTCTCTATGACGGAATTCCCGGTAATTTAAGCAAAGTATCAAGGATCATGTGGAACTCTTACCCACATCAATAAGCGCCACATTTTCCAGTTTCAACATGCCATTTAAGCTATCATTTCTTGCAATCTGAGCGATCTGGCACTCAACCAAAGTAGTTCCACAAAACCTTAAGAATGGTAAAGATGACATTAATCTATGGAAACAAATTTACATCATTCACTGATTATGCTGAGAAAGGTTTGTCGCCAGAGAATTACATTCTTTCTCTTCTACAGCATTATAGATAATTCCTCCAACATGATTCAAGTTTATCTGTTCCCTCTTTAGCATGTTCAAAGAGCCTGATGCTTTGATTTTCTGACCAATCGAAAATAATGGCATGCCATCTTTTCATCTGTATCAACGATTTGATACCATCTTCAAAATCATGTGGACAATGATCGGATCGATAGGTAGGAGATATTTCTGAAGTTAGCACATGTCTTCTGACGGAACCTGTCAAATAGCGCCTCTTCATCATAATCACCATCTTGTTTGGTTACAAAAGTCAAAACAAGATTTTTAAGAGGTTAAGCAAAGTGAGCATAATGTCTTGGAATTGATTCATGAACAAGAAATCAATGCTCCTTGTATGTTCTAGATTGAGCATTTGAATTTTGTGTGGTTCTTGCAATAATGGTTGGAACATCAGAGATAAGGCACAAGGAGTGAGTGAGTGAATAGGTGAGTGGTTGAGTTAGTGAGTGAGTGAGCGAGCGAGCAAGCGAGTCTGCATAAAATCTGGGTCTTCAGAATGATGAGTGGACACCTTAACCATTATGCTACCCCACCAACCCCAAGGCACAAAGACAGGGCAGGATAGATATTAAGACAGCGACAGTCAGTCTGTGTGTTCACTCATCATGACTCATCACTCATCATTAATGACCGACAGGGGCAAGTTAGTCTGTCTCAAAGTCCCTGAACAACAATATTTTCCCTTCCATCCAGCCCTCTCTGCAATGCTAAACCCCTAAATGGAGCAAGTCTAGATTTCCTCAGTTTCTAGCTGAAACTCCCCAGGGCTCCTTTTCAATTTAAAATGAGTCATGTGTTTCTATGAAAATTATATATATTCAGATTAAGCATCAGTCTGGGAGCAAGGGTGCCCACTTGTCTGAAGTGCTGCAGTTCACAATGAAGAGTTATGTCCCTTGGGTATCCAAGCAACACCTGTGATCATGGGTAATATCTTTCAAGGCTTGTCAGCACAATGCCATTGCGGGTTTCACCAAAATGGTAAACTTCAAAGACAGGCATCATTTCAAGATTTCCTCCCACGTTAAACTGGACTGTCATGATAAATTGGAATACTGTTCAAAATGTTGCAAGAATACAACACTCACCCACAAATTAATCACATGGTCATGATGTCTGAAGTATCAGGGGCAGTGGAATAGCCTAGTGGTTAAAGCATTTGCTCATCACGCCAAAGATCCAGGTTCGATTCCCCGCATGGGTACAATATGTGAAGCCAATTTCTGGTGTCCCCTGCCGTGATATTGCTGGAATCTTGCCAAAAGCGGTGTAAAACCATACTCACTCACACACTAACAAAACAACAGTACATGTTTCGACCCTGTAAAAATATTGAGAACCAGACAATCCAGTGATAAATCAAAGTCAGTGAGGTATGCTGGCACCGAACCAACCAAGTTACAAGCCTGACCATGATTAAGTCATGTCTGGCATGGGTTGGTGGAGAACAAGTCTGACAGGGATTCCCCACAGGGACATGAATGAAGTAGACAGGGTTAAAAAGTGACAGCACATAAATATTGTTTGAATAAGTAATAAAGTTATGAATATGTTTCAAATCAAGATATTTTGAGATAAATCCATTGTTCATGACAAGCAATTCAATATGACATTCAAACAACAGACTAACTAACAACCTGAATAAATTTTTCAAATAATTGAATTTATGTGTGATATTTGGAAAAATAAATGTTGAAGCGTGAGTGAGTGAATGAGTGAGTGAGTGAGTGAATGAGTGAGTATGGCAACACTCTGAAATAATGATCCAACTTGTCACGCAAGTCATTGGCCACCCAAATCAAAAGTTCACTTCCTACAACCAACATTAATTGCCAAGAATCCCCAAGGTGGATGATGCAGAGAACTGAATGACTGCAAAGAAACTCTTCAAAAAGTAAAGACAAAAAACATACTGCATCAACTTAACCTGCTCTTTTGAGAAGAAATAAAGCTTACACATTCTATCAATGTCCTCTTGGAAATTGACAACGCTCTCAGAAAATTCTACCATGATTCTTTAATAATGGTAAAATAACTATAACCCATTTAGAAGGAAAGATATCCTTTCATGTTAAATCTTTGACATGCAGAACATCAAAGAGCTGATGTTGACAGTATCTCCGATGAACACAATGGATATCCTAACTGCTGTCAGTCAAGTTTGTAAAGTCACTGTGGCCGAGTGGACAGAGCGTTTGCCTAGAAATTGGATGGTCTGTGGTTCAATACCAACTGGTTTGGTCATAATAAAAGCTGTCCTAAGAGGGTACTTGCTGTTTCCCTGGCATTAAGGGGCTACCCATGAACATTTGGGTTAGAACTGGTCTTCAGCAACCCAGGATCAGTTCAACCATGTGAAGATTTGGGTTACATTTTTTTTCAGTTAACAATGTTTGTTGTTAAGGCGCAACTAACAGGGTCAGGTGATCAGCTTTCTAACTTGGTTCATGTATGTCATTGTGTCATAAACAACAAACAAACAAATGGACAAACTCGATCCCTTGCCTGCAGCCCCTTCCATTACCGATCATTTTAGACCAGTGAAGATCCTGCTTAGAATTGATCTTCAGTAACCCACGCTTGTCGTTAGAAACGACTTACGTGATTGGCCGGTCAGGCACGCTGAATTGGTTGATACGTCATCGTATCCCAACTGCATGATATTGATCACTGGATTGTCTGGTTCAAACTCAGTCATTAACAGATCACCCCCATATAGTTGAAATATTGCTGACTGCAGCAGTAAACAACAAATAAACATTAAAGAGTCAACAAAAGAATCATTCACATGGGAGACATTACAATGTGTCTCATAAGGGTATCCATGTCAAATGGGGGCATTTTTTCTTTGCGGGTGAGGAATTAAACTGGAGGAGTACAGAAACACATTCATGCATTTTGTTAACACTAAGAAAACATCTTCCAGCATCTTTTAATCCCACTTCTCTTTACATGCTCACTCATTGTTCACAGCCATATACAGAAATAAAACTCTGATACCAGGTTTGTGTGTTCAGGCATGTCGCACTTTGCACCAAAACCCACAAGGCAGACGTGTCCACCAATCACGATGTCTGCATCATGTGATCTTCCATGGATCGTGGTATTTAACGAGAGTATTATAAACGTCTGTTACTTGAGTGATCTCAGAGCAGCATGGTTGTAAATCTGGAGACAGAACCTAGATCCAGCCAAGAGATGTCAATGTATGTCATCGGCATACATCAACTTCCTGACGTCTTCTACAGAGCAGACGTGTTTTTATAAGTATCACTCTCTTTTACAACAAAATGAAAGAAAAGCAGACATATCAATTTCGATAATATCCTGTGCCTCCATTGGATTCCTGATGTTGGAGTAGTCTTGGTTTCCTAAATTTGCCCTGATTAAGAACTTTTTTTGATTACATGACCAGTTTCTCTAAAATGTAAACATCTTAGGCCTGTGTGTAATCATGAGATTTTCTACAAGATGTGGTTTTACGAAAAGAATATTTACAATATTTTCCAGACAAATTTACTAAAACTATCAGTTCCAAGGTGACCTTGAGTTTAATATCAAATCATCACCAGAAGGGTCCACTGGTGCTCTTCGATAATAATTTTTGTGATTTGAACCTTACATGATACATGTCTTTGTGTGTTGATCTTTTATTTCAATTATCTGGTCAACAGGCTTGCACCGATAGACCTTCTAGGTTCATTTACAATCCCTTCATGCATCTGTTTTGTCTTGCACCTGGACCAACATTGGACGTAAGAAAAAGATTGCTTGACAAAACAAAACTTCAGCGCTCCATCGGGGGGAAATCACTCAAATTTGTTGATTCTAGAAAATGTATCAATGAGCCCAGTGGTGCCTGTTGATTCTGTTTCCATAATTAAGAGATTTCATTGATTTGGCTCATTGCTCAACATCCAGATTCAACAGATTTGAGTAATTTCTCTTAACTTAAACCATGTCATGGAAGATATCTTATCATTTTTACTTGTTAATAATGTATGTTCAGAATGGAATGTGAATTCCTGACTCAGCAATATTGAGTGAGTGAGTGGGTGGGTGGGTGGATCAATGGATTTGTGAGTGCGTGCGTGTGTGTGTGCGTGCGTGCGTGCGTGTGTGCATGAGTGAGTGAGTGAGTTTTATGCCATTTTTCCAGCTAATATATATAATATATGACAGGATGAGCAGACACTTTAACCACTAGACTCCCTAATACCACGACTCAGTACACAACAGCTTG
>VKKT01001881.1:109220-123253 GCA_008038995.1 Haliotis laevigata | reverse complement strand
GATGCTCATGCTGTTGATCACTGGATTGTCTGGTCCAGTCTCGATTATTTACAGACCGCCACGATATAGCTGAAATATTGCTGAGTGCAGAGTAAAACTAAACTCACTCACTCACTCACTCACTAACATACATTTTTATGCATTATTCTAAACATCGAAATTTATAAAAATTGATTGCTTTATTTGTTTTGTTTGTGTTATAATTATTCCTAAAACAATTTCTTCCAAATGATAATATACTTTTGAACTATAAAGCTATCACTCACCCACTCACTCACTCGCTCAATATATTGAGTGAACATTCACACGTAACAGAAGGATTGACAAGTAAGATGTCTTCCCCCTTCTCCCATTCCCTTGCACATACCTTCATGAAGAGAGGAAAGAGTGAGTGAGTTTGGCTTTTAGCAGTATTCCAGCAATATTCCAGCAATATCACTGTGGTGACAAAAATATGGTCTACATACATTGTACCCATGCGGGGAGTCGAACCCAGATGTTCAGCGTGATGACCAAATGCTTTAACCATTAGGCTACCCAATCGCCCCGGAGAGGAACGAGGGTTTTGATGGAAAGAGTCAAAGTTCAGTGCAATGTGGGTGGTATGAGAGTGAGGGTTGGGGTGAGGCATTGTTTGGCCTTTGGCAAGGCAGGAATTTTGGAATAGTGGTGAATCTGAAAAGTAGGGATAAATAGAAAACCTGGTAGTGTACCTTTGAATAGTCGTGAATACTGGAATAGTGGGGATTACTGGAATACCTGGTTGGGAATTTTGGAATAGTGAGGATTACTGGAATACCTGGTTGGGAATTTTGGAATAGTGAGGATTACTGGAATACCTGGTTGGGAATTTGGAAAAGTCGTGAATCTGAACTGTGGGTATTTTGAATTAGGGTGAATTTTAATAGAAGGGCAGTTGAATAGTTATAAATTTTAGTTGATAGGATCTTTTAAATAGTGGCAATATAGAACAGCTGTGAATTTGAGGTTGACATATGCATATTGAGTAGTCAATAGTGATTAATCCAAGTTTCTTTATGTACAATGTAGATACTTCACAAAAGCATCCACCAGTTACAAATGCTGATGCTTTTACTTGCAAATTCTGACTGAGCCAGTCATTTAGTAAACATTGAACCCTTATGCCCTAAGTAACAATGCAGAAATCCACACTTAAATAACATCCTTGCAAACGGCAAATTGCTTCTCTTTAAAGGCTCAAACACAGGTAATTGGCAATGTACGCTTGTAATTGACTTTACGGACCCATGAACCCATCACCTCGTTTAATCTGACCGAGAAATGAGGGTGTCATGTCAGCATTAGTTCAAATATTGACCACGGTCAAACGATATGCCATTGGGTTATAGTGCGTCTGAGACAGACAGGAATATCACTGTTTTGTTGTGTTAGACGTCTGCCCAGGGGTAACCTCTACTAATGGTTAATGATCACAGGCCAAGCTTCCAATATTGATAAGGTATTACATAGCATAATTTTCATACAAATTGTAGAGCTATGAATAATTAGTTTGTTTGATTGGCATTTTAGACATTGATGAATACTTAGAAAGGCTGGATACTTTGTGGATGACAACTGAAATTTTGCATCATTTTATCATTAAGAAGTTGTCATGAATAAAGTATATAAGGTAGAGATATTCCAGCAATATCACAGCAGGGGACACCAGAAATCGGCTTCACACATTTTACCAAGGAAGAGAATCAAACAGGGATCTTCGGCATGATGAGTGAACGCTTTAACCACTTCTTAAAGAACTAGTTTGGCATGATATTATTTATTCCATAAATATTTGAACTAAAATATTAACTATGTAGGAAAATTATTATGAATCTCAAAACAAATTTTCAACATTTCTTTATTTCTATTTCATATTTAGAGACTCAATCTGTGTCACAACTTTGAGTTCACAGCAATAAGTGTTAAACAGAACCTGGATTTTTTAAATCACTTGCTACTGAAGTCAAAGTAAATCACAACTGTCACAGCTCTGGATGCAGTGATAATATTTTTCAAAAAGGCATCCATTCTCCTACAACCTGTTTTAATCCTTGCTTCCATGATCTAAACTGCATCACTATAATTGCCATGGCTCAAGATGTCACATACTTAAAGCATCTGTGCACCCAAATCCTCTTTTTATCCCAGTTAAAATGAACAATATAAGTTGTTCACTGGTCACGAGGGGGACATGGGTTGTTGTTACCTCGATGTTTGTTTATGCTCCCTGACAAGAAAAACAGATTTAGAGTTATTTCCCTTCCATCGATTGGCATTCGCAAATTATCGGTAATTTCCGTACATCATACGTGATTCAATGTAATTCGATATACAGAATTACTACCACAAAGTTCCAAATGAGTTGCCATTGACAGCGGGGTACATTGAAATGGTACATTGAAAATAATAGAAGAGCGCTCAGCCAATCAGAAAGCGACATTTATGTGTGAGGTAAGATACACATTCCATTGACTGTTACAGCTCTACACATCTTCACACTAAAGCATCCATTATTTCTCAACCCCTTCATATCACTGTAACATGATCCAAATCAGATCACAATGCCATGGCTTTGCAAGTCTCCAAGTATTCTGCAAGTCTCCAAGTATTCTTCATGCAAGCATCCAATATTCCTCAACCCTTCAAATATCACTGGTAATGTCATCCAATGTCAAAGCTCTGCACGTCTTCACACTAACACCAAGGCATTTCACATCTTTCTGTCTAAATATTAGAAGTCTAAATTACAATCAATGACTAGGGTAGAAGGCAAGTGGTGAACAAGAATGAATATTGACTCTGAAACCGACGATTCTCAAAAGCGACATTCACTCATGTGCCTGTTAACCATTTTATAGTGTTGGATCGTTCACTAAGTAATCGACGTCATGTTATTTTGAAATGAAAAGGCTCAGTTTTTCACACCGCTGCGGATGAAAACTCCACCGGACAGCCCCGTTAAATTGTTTTATGGAGTCAAACTATTTACTGAACTGTCGATATGATTTCGTTTAGAAAGGAAAGGGGTCAGCTTTGGACAATCAAATTTAATTAACCTTGATGGGTTCTTTTTGGTTGCAAGCATGCTATGAAATAGGACAAAGGCGTCTGTGTTTTTATACAGTTCTGTCAGAGTCTGACTGCACAGTCTCCTCATCAAAGATTCCAGAATGGGTGAAAGTGGGAAACGGACATTGGAAGAAATGAAATCTTGAATCGTTGGATGAATTCAGTGTTATAATAATCCTGACACTTATTTCACAGAAATACCAAATATATTCTGACCACAAAAGTTACTGTGATCATAAAAAATTCTTCATAAATGACACAAGAATTCTTATTTGGAGGAAGCACTCAATCAATGTCAAGGTCAAATGAAACATTTTTATCTCAGCCTATAAAATATCCAAACACCAGGAGGACTTCTTTATTTATCAGGAAAATTATCAAATTCTTTCACCTTCTACATTATATATCTATTTTTACCACTTTTAAGAATCAGTGAATTAAATATTATGAAGAATACAGGCAGAAGAAATAATATCCCAAGAGAATTAAGATTTTGTCCATTTTGTAAGAACATTTTAGAAGATAAAGTTTATTTTATGTTTATTTGCCCACAATATGATGATTTAAGAACAGGATACATGTTAAATATTGACTGTAAAGACAGAAACTCTCTCATTCACCTTCTTCAAAATGAAAATAGCAATTATTTATATATGTATGCAAATTATATTAAGGAAGCGTTTATGTGACGTAGAGCATTATTATTGTGAATATATAAAATATGTTCTAGTTATTGTGCACATCATACCTTTTGTATTGTAATAGATATTGTACATGGGCCTGTGGCCTTTCTTCTGAATAAAGTTATATATATATAAGCTGACTACTGAAACAGATGGAATGTGATTTATTGACTTAAAGGCACGGTCAAGGTCAAATGTTTTACCAGAATACCCATGACTTCTTCTGACCAGTGAATCAGTGGTTGGTCCAGATTTCAACCTCATGATTATCAAAAAGCTTGCCTGGTTACAGGTTGCGGTTATATGGCATAAATATTTCTGTGCAGCTTTAGAAACAAATACAAGTTTAACTTTTTACAAAAAGTTTGTGAGCCATGCTTACACTTGTCTTAAAATACCTAAAGTCATCACTGGTTTTTAGTGATTTTAATTTAGTTTTTTTTAGGTTTAGTTTTTCATCATTTTCACTACATTTTCCTTTTAGTCCCATTGGAATCTTTTTCAGCAGTAAATGTATGATGATTCCCTGTGGCAGGGATTTTATATCGTCATATTTGTCATGAAGAAGAAGTCCATCAGTTTCGGTGCCAAGCCACAAAAACATTTCAGTGACATCACTGAACAGACCTTGGTACATATCAGTGGATACCACTCAGAGCATACTCTCTGCTATTAAAGCAGAAATATATATTGAAGTTTTTCATTCCTGAATGACAGCTGTTGCTTACACAATCAGCAAACTTTTCCACCTACATCACAGAATGTATAAACAACTGAGTCTGTGCCAAATGCACCAGTGGTTGATAGAATGAGCAAACATACCTCCATAAAGGTAGACTGACAGAGTTTGGTTTTACGCCGCTTTTAGCAATATTCACACATTGTACCCATGTGGGGAATAGAACCTGGGTCTTCAGCGTGACGAGCCAACGCTTTAACCACTAGGCTACCCCACTGCCCCCTACTCTAATGAAGGTTTGTTTGTATGTTGTTTTATGCCGCACTCAGCAATATTCCAGCTGTATGGCGGCAGTCTGTAAATAATTGAGTCTGGACCACACAATCCAGTGATCAACAGCATGAGCATTGATCTTCACCATTGTTCTTATGAGGAAGTGAGCAAATGTGTTTTAGGATGTTTTAGGAATATTCCAGGATTATCATCTATGGGCTTCACATGTTGTACCCATTTGAAAAATCGAACTCAGGTCTTCAGCAGGATGAGCCAACACAATATCAACTCGGCCACTGTCCTGACTCCTATGCCACTCATGGGGTACATGTGAGTAAGTGAGTGTGTTGATGTTACGCCTCTTTTAGCAATATTCCAGCAACATCACGGCTGTGGACACCAGAAATGGACTTCACACATTGTACCCATGTGGGGAATCGAACCCGGATCTTTGGCATGACTATGTTTTTATTCTATCCATAACCTGTTTGACAGGTTGGAATGATTTGAGATCAGGATTTTAAGTAAATTTACAACTTAATAAAAACATAAACCTGAGTTGAGAGAAGATAAACACTGTTAATAGTCCATTGGTCATTCCTCATTACCACACCTGTTAACGAAGTGGCCTCTGCTCCAGGTACATCCCCTGTTTTGGCCACACCTTATGACTCCTATTGCCCTTTACAATACTTTGGACCTCTGGCCATTCAGGAAATCATCTCCAAACAAGAATTCAAAATTTGGCGATATTTTTCTAGAACCTCAGTATAGTGATACTTTTGTTTTCCAATAAATATTTCAAGTACATTTTTCTATGACTTATTTTATTAAATTAGTAGTCTAAATATCCACCAATGCTGTCTTACATAAAAAAGAATATATGAATTAAGTAAAACCTCTTTACATAATTATTTCTACAAACCATTTGATGAATATATACAAAAAATTGAATCAAAGGCTCTCTGAGAATTAAATCCAACCCACTATTAAAGAAACCCAACGGATGCCACAGATAAGCATGCAATCAAACACAAACGAGTCAGTGATAAATTTAATATGTTTAGAGCCGCTGTTTAGACCTGCGAAAACAGCCCTTCATCCCATGTGACCAACTGACAGAGGAGAAAGTCATCCTCCATTATGTAATATCCCAAGAGGTCATCATTTTGAAGGAGCAATTTCTTTCATTTGAATGATCTAAGCTGTTTAGCTGAAAATGAACCTGAAAAATGAGAAACTAATCCAGAAATGGCATTGGGTAAAAGGCATGAAATGTATAATAATTGCAAGAAAAAGGTACTACTTTCTTTCAAACACACTCCCAATTGTTCCAGAATATTTTCTGTCATCCTACCTTCAGAAGCTAAGACATTCTCATGCTGAGATATCACAGTTAAGTGCAAGGGATCAGTAGAACATAAACACCATATTTCTTCTCAAAGTAGCTGTTTCTAATGCATTTCCTTTAATAAGAACTGGGTTTTTTAATAAGCACCTGTCAAGATAGGGCTTACTGATATTTGATGGCTTTCCCCCATACAGCTGTGTGGTCTTGCTGGAACCTAAGCTGGAGGTTTGCACAATGGCTTTGACCGAAGTTTATGAAGGTAATAATGTATGGAGCTGTTTTGGATGTCATCATCAATCATTGTTCATATTTCTCATGACCTTTCCAAATATGCCTTGTCCTGTCATGCAACAAATACTTACTTTTTTATGCAAACTGTGTGGGTGTCAGGTGCTACCCTTGCTTACCACCCGTGAAGAACTGAGCTAAAATTGGTCTTCAACAACACATGCTTGTCGTAAGAGGTGACTAACGGGATCGGGTGGTCAGGCTCGCTAACTTGGTTGACACGTCATTGAATCCCAATTGTGTAGATCGATGCTCATGATGTAGATTACTGGATTGTCTGGTCCAAACTCGATTAATTACAGAGTGCCGCCATAAAGCTGGAATATTGCTAAAAGCACCGTAAAAACCATACTCACTCACTCACCTACTACGCAATTGATACAACGGATACAACGACATGCATGAGCCTGACCAGCCAATCAGGTTTGTTGCCTCTTAGCATGGGTTGCTGAAGAACAATTTAACCCAGTGCTTCATAGGTAAGATAAGATGAAACTTTATTTTCCCAGAGGAAATTCTTTTTGTATAAAAAAACGGCCTCAAAATGAATATACACAAATTTCACAAAAATATACACAATAATTACAAGCACAAAATGAATGCTGATGATTCCATACAATTAACTACATAGGTAAAGAGGCTGAGTTAGTAGTTATGGCATGCATGATGACTATTCAAAAACATTGTTGCATTAATAACACGAATACTGAATGGTATGAAGGACTGTTGAGCTCTGTTTGCTTTAAACGAATGTGATCGAAAGCGGGATCCAGATGGAAGTAGTTCAAAATGGTGAGGTAAAATATGTGAGCTATCAATTCTAATTTTAATTGCCTTTTTGACAATCTGGCACTCATAAATAAAGGGAATATACTCAAAAGACACTCCAGTAATTTTGCTGGCAGTATTAACAATTTTGAAAAGTTCATTTTTGTTGCGAGCAGACAGACCCCCATACCAACATAAAAAATTGTAGGTCACCCCATTTTGAATAAAGGTTTGATAAAAAACGTTCATTATGGTTTTGTCAATAGACGTTTCATAAGCAATGAAGAAAATAAAGTCGCTGTTGGCCTTTTTTGTAAATTTGATCAATATGTTTTGAAAATGAAAGTTTTGAAAGTTTTGAGTATCATGATATGACATCTTCATGTCGTATTAAAGATGAAAAGGTTAACGGTTTACCATTTTTTTAAGACTAAAAAAAATGGGTATGGTGCTGACAAAGCAAGAAACATAATCGTTTAGAATCTGAGACTTGAACCCACAACCACACGTTTCTACTGAGAACAGCTGCAACATGCATCGTTAGTGAGTGGATGTGTATGGTTTTACGNCGCTTTTAGCAATATTCCAGCAACATCACGGCGGGGGACACCAGACATGGGCTTCACTCATTGTACCCATGTGGGGAATCGAACCTGGGTCACAACTCTGCATTGTGCATTAAGATCACAAGGGAAAATAATTGTTTTCAATCTTAATGTTTTCATTTGTTATGAAAACATGCTGAGTTTTTTGGGTTTCATGTTTCGATGTTGATTGTGCTAATGTATTTTTTCATGATAATGATAAATATCACGACAAAACCTAAAACAAAAGAATTAATTACTGAAGAGGATTATGTAAAATATGTCATCTTTCAACTTCCACACTTTTCCCCAAATCAACAACCTATCTGACATATATGTCAACACTGAAGATCAGAAAACAACTTGGAAAGTTTTAAGTTTATGGTAAAAAGTTGACTGCTGTTTAAAAACATGAATTAATTCAATGCCAATGATCAAGTTAGAACAGTCCTTTGAAAAAGCAACAGCTTTAATCAAATGAAGGTGTTATTTCTACCTCAAGTTTGTTTTTATCTGTATTCTTATTTTAAAAGAAACATACAATATAAATTCAGTTTACTAACTTTATGGAACAAAAGAGTCGTAAATGTCAGCATCGATTTCTAATATTATGGCAACACTGGTCCAACAGGAACACCTTATTTTCCATTTCTGTTGGCAATGTTACAATCACTAAAAACTAACATCTCCTTAAAACAACATACATTTTACTTAAAGTCTCAAATTTCAAATCAATACCGTTACGCAAGGAAGTACAATTATACAAAATGAGTATTTTTTACCAGGGACCCACTGAAACACGTAAATTTCACCATGTAATCAAAGACAAAAAAAGTTGAAAGCTTCACAGTTTAGTTTTTTATTGATTCAGTCAAGACTTGAAACACCCAAGCCAGATAACAACTGTGTTTGACCAAAATAAATATTAAAACCTTGTGGACAAAGCAATGACCTGGATGAAATTTTAATCCCGAACCAAAACTCCTAAGAACTTGGTCTAAAAAGTAGCCCTTAAAACCTTTGACTTCGGATCTTTTTCATACTTAATCCTGCCAAGACATTGGAAAAATTCTTGAAGATGAAGATTACAAAATTTAACTAGGGTGATCGGCTTGCACCATTTAAATGATGCTAGTTATGTGCTGGTGTTTTTTTCCCCATCTTGCTCTTGAAATCTAATTTACATTATCGACCTACTCCGATCTCTCTCAAATGTGTACTTAAAAGCTCAATGACTCCTTTCCTACATTGCATGGGGAATTACGGTTCCACTATATGCATTGTCATGGGTTATCGCAGTATAACATTCCCTGGTTGTCCTCAAATTTAATAGGAAAGCTGGAAGGGATATCAATGGAAGCTCTACTAAAAAAAAAAATTGAGGGGTACAATGGTTTCTTATGTTTGACTTTTATTTTGTGAAACAGAGCTAAAACACTTGACTGATGAGTATGGTAGTACATTGCATTGTGGAGGCAAAGGTATAGTGCTTGGAACTGCACACCCTTGAACAAATTGTTGTCTTGCCAAAAAATACCCAAAGGGAAACAACTGATGATGATGATGATGATGATGATGATGATGATGATGATGATGATGATGATGATGATAATTAGTTATAGTAGTTGAGATGTTGATGACAGTGGTAGTGGTGGTGGTGGTGGTGATGTTGATGATGATGATGATGTTGGTGGTAGTGTGGTGTTCATGATGGTGTGATGAAGATGATGATAATGATGATGATGATGATGACGACTATGATGATGTGACACTGTTATGTATTGAAGAAGACGATGGCAGCCCTTATTTGTAAAGTAAATGAAGGTGATGGAGACGAAGATCGGCAGTTGAYCTATTTTCTCAAATGGTCAGACTAATACATGGGTGTGATGAAGATGATGTGATGATGACGATGACGATGACGATGAGGAGGAGGAGGAGGAGGAGGATGACGACGACTATGATGATGTGACACTGTTATGTAGTGAAGAAGACAATGGCAGCCCTTATTTGTAAAGTAAATGAAGGTGATGGAGACGAAGATCGGCAGTTGACCTATTTTCTCAAACGGTCAGACTAATACATCAGCTTTCTATCTACTGTCTGTCAGACGCCAGATCAAATTGCATAAGGTCTATTTATTTAACTGGAATTAAAGGAGGTGACACAGAAGCAACCTTTGAGGCATCAGGATGAGAAACCAGACGCCAAGCGTAACTAGTTTCTCTCAGAGACAATTCCATCCAATCAGCCTCTGGACCCAGCATGCATCAGGTTAGCACCAGTTGGAACGTCCCTCCAACAATTAGCCACGCTGTCCCATTAATTTGACTGGTTCTTTTTTGCCTATTTGTGCCTTACTCAGGAATAGATCTTAATAAAATTAAAGACGTACATCCTCTTTTTTCTTCAGTTAAAAATTGTAACAAGTGCAAATGCCTAACCACAATAATGTCATTTTACAAAAATGGAAACTGGAAACTTGATTTGCAGGTGGCTAATTTATTGATGTTTAAATTTAGGAAAACTGTTCACTGATGCCTGTTACTTGAGACATTCAACTGAATACCAAATTAAGAACTAAGAAATGTTCAGTTTGAAGAATACTGATTCCTGTTTCATAAAGTCAAACGTTTACAGATGGCTATAAAGAATTCTGTCCAGTAAGAGATCAGCATATCAACCCTCACAGTAAACCCAGCTAACAGTATACTTCATGGGTTCTTCCATGGTAAATATGGCCTAGTTTAATAGTCTCAGTGTAAGTGAATGAGTGAGTGAGTTTAGGTTTACGCTGCACTCAGCAATATTCTGGCTATATGGCAGTGGTAAGTAATCGAGTCTGGACCAGATATTCCAGTGATCAACAGCGTGAGCATCGATCTGCGCAACTGGGAACCAATGACATGTGTCAACCAAGCCAGAGAGCCCGACCACCTGATCCCATTAGTCGCCTCTTACGACAAGCATTGGTTACTGAAGATCAATATTCTAACCCGGACCTTCATGGGTTCTCAATGTAAGTGAGTGAGTTTGGTTTTACACCTCTTTTAGCAATATTCCAGCAATATAGAAATGGGTTTCACACATTGTACCCATGTGGGGAATTGAACCTAGTTCTTTGGCATGATGAGCGAACGCTTTAACCACTAGGCTATTCCACCGCTTCCTCAATGTAAGTGAGAAAATGAGCTGGGTTTAACACTGCTGTGAACAGTATTCTCATTCTGTCATTGTGTATCAGCTTAATGAGGGAAAAAATCCTGAACTGATGCAGGTCGCAGACATTGACCGATTTGTTGGAACCAATAAATATGGACAAACAAACACTGAAACATAATGCAGATTTATCCCATGATCATAGCTTACTGGCACGCCTAAGGGAAGTGACTCTGCACACCTAATTGCCATGGCTTGGGTGACAGGTGACCCATTTCCTTATCCAAGTCAGAGATCTCATAAGGAAGTCAGTATTATGGATGTCAACTTCTTTATTATTTTTTTATTTATTTATTATTTATATGTTTAATGAAGAAGTTGGCATCCTTAAAACTCACTTCTTTATGTGTATCACTTCCAAATGCCACTCAAAAACCTGAGATCTCATGATAAGCAGAATCGTGTTTGAGTGTCTCTTGTACAAAACATAACATAAAACATTTCAACCCACACACCTCCCACACTCCAAATACATATAAACACAATGATAAACCCCATACACTAATCCTTTCAACTAACTGAGATTTTGAAACAAAAAAATTAGTTATCATTGAAATTAAAACATTACATTTGGATTTTTCAACGAAGCAGTGTTACCTACCTGTCAACATAATCAGAAAATGTGATATTTCACCAAACCTTTTAACCATACATCAAAGCCCCCAAAATTTTAATTTCTGATTTAAAAAATCAATATACACCAAGCAAACTACCACCGAGGGCAACTGCTTCAGTTTATCGAACAAACCTGTCACACTACAGATCATACAATTTTCAAAACTATCAAGCATCCCTCTAAAATCATAACATTTTTATTCAAAGCGTCAAAGGAGACCAGTGTATCTGAAAGTTCTTTCAGTCTTCCTTTCTGCCCTTGGATATCAGCGTGATCCTGTATTGGAGCGATCAGAATCTGGCCAATTACCACCGCTTCCCGATGGCCAGTTATGTTTGCTGTTCCTGAGGAGCTCATTACTTTCTTTATAATATGCCTTTCATTGGTGGTATACACCTTTATACCACCGACCGTCCTCAGCCCCTGGTCAGTTAGTCTGGCTTCCATTGCGAGGTCGGCCAACAAACGGTGATCACGCTTGCCACAATGGCACGGTGAGGATTCACAGACAGGTTGGGACGAGGCTTAAGTTTCCCTGGGAGAGGCATTAAGATTAAGAATTCATCTGTGTCACACATCAAAGCTAGGTTCCTCCTCTAGTGTTAATCTCTAGTTGTCTATCCGTGGTTTATTGAGGGCGAAATGTCGACTTGCTGAATACAGTTCAGGATCAAATGTTACTTAAGGAAGAAACATGAGAATGTTATGATTGTGGTTGTATATTTGTTTTGATAGGGTGAGTGAGTGAGTATGGTTTCAGGCCGCTTTTAGCAATATCCCAGCAATATCACAGCGGGGGACACCAGAAATGGGCTTCACACATTGTACCCATGTGGGGAATCGAACCCAGATCTTCGGTGGGATGAGCGAACAGTTTAACCACTAGGCTCAGACCCGCTGACTGTGACACAACATATTCCAATTGTGTATACTCATGCTCATGCTGTTGATCACTGGATTGTCTGGTCCAGAATTGATGATTTACGGACCGCTGCCATAAAGCTGGAATATTGCTGAATATGATGTTAAACAATGAACAAACAGTACAATATGAATGGATCTGTCACTTCAGGAGATTGGACAAAAAAGAATGATCACAAACTTGCACAAAAAGGGCTCCAAACAAAATCCGTCAATGAGACATGAAAACAACACAGGGGAGATGGAGGTGGGAACAGAGTTTGACCATGGTATGACAGTCAAACACAATTGTGTTGAAGTTGAAGGTACCAACCTAAATACTGTTGTGCTATCCAAAGTTCAACACAACTGCTAAATAATGACTAAAGAGGGAATTTCAGGCACTGAGCTTAATAATAACTTTGACACAGTTCCAAGTTCAACACATCACTGTTGTTTTATCCACAGTTCAACACAACTGCAAAATGATGACTAAGAGGGAATTTCAGGGACTAAGGTTTAGCTTCGACACAACCAAAAGTTTGACACATCACAGTTCAAAACAAGGGTGTTTATACACATACACATCATGTGTCAAATAATAAACACACAGACAGCTTTCAGACCCACATTAAACCACTCTTCTGACCCTATTCACAACACCAACTTTCCACCAAAACATCATTTGGCAGTTTAATCTAATACAGAGCACTTAATAACGCAGAGGAACAATACTAAATTTTCCTTGTCCACTTAAAGCCAAACCAAAATTCTCATACAGTCCTAAAACTATATAAACATTAATAATACATCTTAATTTTGGAAGGAATGATTGAAAATCAACTTGTTAAAAAGGTTAAATTAAATTCTAAACAAACGTTGCTGCTGTTATAATTAATGGGTTGTCCTTTCATTGGCACGGAAATAATTCCCAAACTCTCCTTCAATACAGCCCAAACACTGAATCAATACCCAGGCTCATCAACATTTCAAAATCAACCAGTTAAACAACAATTTAGATTCAATAGCCAAATTTTGATTCAGGGTTGTCGAAGTTCCTTTTGGTTTATGCCGTCTTCAACCATATTAAACACGCCATAAATTAACAAAATCAATTTCCTTGGCCTTATATTGAAAATTATGTCAACGTCTTTGCTAGAGGTATTATGAATTAATAAAAAATCTTAAATTGTGGGATTGGTCAAAATGTGAAAATAACCACTAGGGTACCGCATCGACCCTCTTAAAGATAAGCATGGAATATTCTTCACCATAGTAGAAATTTCTTATCACATGCTGGTTATGAATACTATGCCAAAACCAATTTGTAATACCATATATTGCTGTGTCCAAGGCAAATTTGTTCATACCTTGAGGGGCTTGAAGAAGGATTTCTTTATGCATGGCGGAAAAGATCTCATATTTTTTTCTTGCTGTTTATTTTCAAGTTCCGCTGGTGATGCCAACTTGTGTCCAATAGCCAGTTCAGCAGTGTTGTTTGACAATGAAACTTTGCATTTTGTCTGACTGACTGACTGAGTATGGTTTTACGCCGCTTTTAGCAATATTCCAGCAACATCAC
>VKKT01001881.1:83262-95485 GCA_008038995.1 Haliotis laevigata | reverse complement strand
ATTTTGGTGTCTCCACCGGGATTCGAACCCGGGCCTTTGGCGTGAGAGGCCAGCATGCTAACTACTACACCACCATCCTCCACACATATATGGAATCGAACCAGGGTCTCTGCAGCATCATGAGTGAATGCTTTAACCACTAGGCTAGCCTTGTTTGTTCATCTAGGAGAGACAACGAAACCATTTCAGATAAAGTCAAACTACATAATTTAAGGAAATTAGACACCATGAGATACAAGAAATATAACTGATTATATATTAACTTTATTTGCATTCCAAACTATAGTCCGTTTGACTTCATTTTAGACCGATGAATTGCTCACTAACACAAAATCTAATAAATGCAACAAAATCACACTTTGCACAGACACATGAAAATGACAGACCAACTCTGATGATTTGTGTCATAATTTTGGACACCAGGGTGAAAAAGTTGTTTAACAAACGATCATTATTTTGTTGTCACTTTTCACTATTTCTTATGAGGGGGAACCGCTTGATGGTAGAACAGCCAGGTGAGTGACTTGTACCTGTGAAATTGACATTTCACAGCACACACTTGTTGATTTCATGTGACTGTGCAAAGTTTGATTTTGTTCCATTTGTTAGATTTTGTGTTAGTGAGCAATTCATCGTTCTAAAATGAAGTCAAATGGACTATACCACCTTTTCACCAAACCTAAAAAAACAAAGTCATTGAACTTGTTCAAACATACCTTGTAAAGAACTACTTTTCACCAAACCCCCAAAACACATGGTCATTGAACTTTGAACAATATTGTAAAATCTTCAAAAGAAATTTCAATTGATTTCTTCTTTATTCACTGTGGTCAATCTTATTTGTAACATGCTCACTGTTATCGCATCAGCTTTCAACAAAACGAATCTCCTTTCTAAGTGGTTAAAAGGCTTCCAAATCATAACCAGATAATTCATCCCCTAAAGCTTTCATGTCCAATCTGACGATGAATGTTTTGGCAACATACTGACATCCTGAGATAAAATGGAGACTCACTGAAGACCAATCAAAATGAGTTACCAGAGTTCCGATCCCGGTGTGCTGGACATCACAAATAGCTATTAGTCTTGGTGACACTCAGGGAATGATGGTATTGTTGAAACCTATTTCATTTTTAAACGACTAACTGACTGAATACACGAGAAAAACAGATACATCGCTGCTAACTTGACAAACATGTCAGCAGCCTCATCTGGTGATGAATGCATTAATATCACGGTTAATTTTTGGATGATAGGTAATAACATCAAGTCATTTTATAAACTTATTTTTGTCGAATTGTGTCAATAATCTGCTTCCTGAACTTCTGAGATTAATAAAAAACGGAATCCTCTTGAAATGATTGGCAAGTCCAGATTGTAAAAATATTGTATCAACCATGAATAAATAGTCCTTTCATCCCCAGTCCTTGGGCTAAAATATTCACAAGGGAAGCCACGACTTGCACTCAACTGTACCAGTACTGTAAAATAGTGGTGTTCCAATGATCGAAAATCATCGAAAATTGATCCAAGAAGGATTAAAAATAATTATCGACTGTAAATAACATATTTTTGATTATTTGAAATGTTGTTGTTTTAGTATAACACACTTGATTGAAGTAAAGTAACCATCAAATGTGATGAATATTCATGAACAAACATGCACTCAACGGCATAAAGCTATGTCCATTGTAAAATTTTCACCACTCTTATTGTTTAATTACAAATCCAGTGTCTTTCTTGCATGCATTTCATTGCATGACAGTATTAGTTATAAAGACATTAATTATAAAAAACCTGAGGGAAAACCCTTAAGATTGGTGATTACATTACAAATGTATATATTTTTATTATAATCGATAATCGTTCACCACAAGTCCTCTGATAATCAACAGTGGATTTGGTTTCCATTTCCCAACACTAACTGGAAACTGTTTGCTGGACCAGACTGTTTGTTGGCCAACACTCAGTCACAACTGGTGACACACAAACTTTTCATGACAGTTGGTACTTCAGAGTGAGTGAGTGTGGTTTACGTCACGTTTAGCAATACTCCACCAATATCACGGCTTGGAATCGAACCTGGGTCTTCAGTGTGACACGCATATGTTTTAACCACCAGGCTAACCAACCATCATGCGTTGTGATGGACTAGCTTGAAAATAATCGACTGATTCAGATGGGGCATCCATATATCTATGATGCGGTACAGAAGAGCAGTCCTGAACTGATGCTTATGCAAGAGGAACTTAGCATCCCAGACCTAATGAAAGATTACACATAATATGTGAATGAGTACCCACATCATCGCCATCTACACCAATGCAGCATTCGAAATAACCGCCGCCCGGAGGCCCAGCGTCCGTTGTTATTGTATCGGGCCGGAAGTTTTAAATATTTGCAGGCTCTTGTGGCCTTCAGTAAATTATCTGTCATTTTCTTTTTTCAACTAGAATTTTTCCCATACTTTTATATATTAATGTTCGGGAATCATCCATGATCCATAATGTTACGGTAACTTACAGTTTCACTTCCTGGTATTTCAGCGCTTTGTGCATAGGAATGTCAACACCAGTCTTTTACAAACAGAAACAGCGCCATAGGCTTGGCTAACTGATTTTGTAGAAACAGTGTGAAATTGGGTACAGTGTAGTCTATTTTGTTGTTTTTTTGGTTTGGCTTAAACAAAATGGGCCTGCGGATTTCATTTAGGGCCTGTAAATCCAGCTGGCAGCAGCAGGCCTTGGCAAATAAAAGTATTGGAGACGCTACACCAATGTGTTTGTTTGTCTAAACCCCTGCACTCTGCAGTATTCAAGTGCTATGACAGTGCTTTGTAAACAATGCAGTCTGAAACAAACAACTGACTGACTGTCATCATCAACATTGATCCAGTCAGAACTGAGAATACATGACACGCAGTCAACCAAATCACTGGGGGGCTGATCATCCAATCTGTTTAGTCACCTAATAGGACTTGCACAGGTTGCTGGGAATCTATATTCCTTCCCATAATCCCCACCAGTTCTTGTTACCAGGAGCAGTGGGGTAGCCTAGTGGTTAAAGCGTTCGCTCGCCATGCTGATGACCTGGGTTCCATTCCCCACATGGGTACACTGTGTGAAGCCCAATCTGGTGTACCCTGCCATGATATTACTGGAATATTGTTAAAAATGGCTTAAATCTAAATTCACTCTTGTTACAATTTTTTTTTAACAAAATCAACAAAACCTCAAAACTTAAATAAAATACCTAGATGTCAAACTGATTTAAACTCATGCTACATCATCATGGTATAGTAAACAGTGGTTATTATCAACTCAAACGGACTAAATTTCAATTCGTTATAAACATAATTCATCATAAGTATCTTATTAAAGTATACAGATACTGGCATGGACTAAAAAAACCCAGATTGTTATATCATTATAAATGTGTTTATCATAAATGTAGTATACTGTATCATTCGAACAAATAAACGTGAAGATGAGGGTTAGACCTGATCTTCAGTAACCCATGCTTGTCATCCGAGGCGACCAATGTGATTGCATGGTTAGACTCACTGACTCGCTGTGGTTGACACATCCCAACTGCAAATATCAATGCTCATGCTGTTGATCACTGAATCATGTGGTCCAGACTTGATTATTTATAGACCGCTGCCGCTGCCATATAGCTGGAAAATGGCTGAGTGCAGAGTTAACAAGAAACAAGCAAACAAATATACGCAGCACAAGTTCAGCATGTAATGATCATGACATTGATCCCACCGTAAGTAGCTCCATGAGTTTGTTAATCCTCCCTTTAGCTTCAAAGACACACTCTTTGACAACATATAATTGTGAATAGAAGCGAACGAAAAAGTTTCTTCTGAATTAGCTCACATGTTTCAAACATGATGAAAACCAGCAATAAAATAGGTCAAATTACGAAAAAAAATGAGAATTTCATTTTTAATCAGGGATAATCGGAAAGGGAACTACTTTCAAGGGGACCAATCCTTACAGCAAACAAGTCTTTCTGCCAGAATGATTATGGTTGGGATTAATCTTAAAGGCAAACTGTGTCTTCCTCATTGGCTCGCTTAATCCATACTCCTTGTGTCAGGACTGAAAATGTCCATTTCGGAGCTGAATTGCCTATAACAAAATAAAGAACATGAAAAATCCAATGTCAGCGAAGGTAGCTTGCCAACCCATATGATAATGTCACCATTCATTGTGATTTTTTTACCAACATTCAACAATCCATTTCACTACACTGGAAATAAACATAAAAAACACACTTCACCTGGTCCATTACTGTAAACCTCAAAGAATATTTCTCGTAACGGAAAGCGAAAGTTGCCGTTAATTCCAAATTGTATTTGAGGCCAAGTTCACATTGTCAGTCGATACGTCAATAATCGGGCAAATAAAACATTTTCTCCACACATTGTTGGTGTTCACGACTGCAATTAGGTCATAAAATATCTTTCTTGGTATAACGTCGAGCAGACGTCATCTGCAGTGGAACATTTCGCACAAGCGTCTTGTTGAAGGTCATAAAAGTATTCTGATCAGTCCATTAACCGTCCTCCATTGTTAATCAAGAATATTTTAACTGCACACAATCAGCTTATAACAGGTTAAAATTTTAAGTTTTGAGACATCAAGATCCATTGGTTTTCAGACTCTGACGAGAAAGATGAAATTTCCTTTCTTCCAAAATGATGTTGTGTGTTGGGTTGCATTGGACACGAAAACCCACAATCTTTCAGAGCATTTAATGTCCTTCCTATAATCACGTCGATGGAATAATATTTACGAGGGGAATATATTAGAGTTTATTCTGAACACAGCGCTCAAACACGGATACCAAAGAAACAATGTTTTGTTCTTTACTGAAAAGGATCCAACAGGATATTACTTGTCTGATCAATAAATCAAAAAGTCAACCAAAATTCAAATAAAAAGACTTTCTTAATGATTAATGTGTTTTGGTGACAAACCACAGAAACTCATGCATTGGGAACTAATTCTGTCGTACAATATTAAATTATTTGGAATGGGTAAAATAGTTTTACACATTTTGGTAAATAATGAGACACTCCTTCACAGTAAGGATTTGCAAATTTCTCTATCTGAACACTGATGTGATACTGTTTTTTTTTATGTTTTTCTTTTTAGGTTAACACTGCACTGTTCAACCAGACCAGACACTGCTTGGAACAGACAATACATGCCATCATGAGCTCTCATCCCATGCTCTTTTGTTTGTTGTTACATGGCGGTGGTCTTTAAATAATCAAGTCTGGACCAGACAATCCAGTGATCAACAGCATGTGCATCAATTTACACAATTGGGATACAATCACATGTGTCAACCAAGTCAGCGAGCCTGACCACCCGATCCCATTAGTCGCCTCTTACGACAANTGTCCAACAGTCTGGTCAGGGGATGATGTAGCTGAGACGGATAGTCAAAGATAACTCCGGTATGTTGTTCAAGTCCTTTTATTTTGGAATGAATTCTAACACAAAGGTCCTCAGATATTGCCTAGTTTTCCTGGTTAACACACAACATATATTCACAAACTTCCTGGATGAACTCGTTGATTTCTTAAACAACTCTTAAAACTATAAGTTCATCTGAGCCATTCTCTCAATATACAGAGAACCTCTCAAGTCAACGGTGGGGTCCAGAATCGCACATGACTCACTGGACAACTAACAAAACAACCCATGACAATTTTGGCTCCTCCCCAACACCCCCCACCCCACCCCCCAAAATGAATTGAAATGACACTGACAAGGATTCACGGGTTTGGATGGTTCCAGTTTTTGGGATGGCATGAAGTCTGTGAGAGCAGTTATTAACATTCTACATTCAGTGTACAGCAAGGGTAACTGTATATTTAAAAGCACTTAATTAAATTTGGTACTAAACTGTTCTGTTAAGAAAACAGGACTCCTTAAATTGAATGCCATTTGTTATTATCCTTTGTGAGAACATTGAACATTGACATGCGATATGACTGATTATTTGTGTTGGGACGTCACTGGACGTTTCTCTCGATCATCAATCATTTGTTTCTGTCTTCTTACCAATCAGCCACTGATTATAATCATTATTGTACTCTATGATAGTGTTCATGTATCATGTACGGATCAAAGGAAAATGAGAATCATTTGTTTCAAGGACCAGATAGGATAACGCCTCCTTAGAGACCTACAGCTATGAAGGCAAG
Source organism: Haliotis laevigata (assembly GCA_008038995.1). Classification (NCBI taxonomy): domain Eukaryota; kingdom Metazoa; phylum Mollusca; class Gastropoda; order Lepetellida; family Haliotidae; genus Haliotis; species Haliotis laevigata. The sequence goes on along the minus strand of VKKT01001881.1, from coordinate 89,256 downwards.
AACTGAGCAGAACTTTTAGAAATTGTTTTCAATTGTTTCCAATTGTTATGTGTTGATAAAGCTGATGTGTTCATTTAAGTGTGAACTTGAATTTGTTCATTTCAATTATCAATCAAGAATATATCATCAAGGTTTATATGTTGAATTTATAGCAACACTAAATGAATAACGGTAGTTGAAGATAAAATAGAGCAAACAGGATGATTTTTTTGTTTTCAACAAGAGAATTTCAAATATTTGAAAATGGTCAAGTTTTTACCCAAGCTGATTTTCACTGGAACAGTACAAAGTAAAACTCTACCTAGAAAAAAAACAAAAATATGCAGATAAAAAAATCAGCCTCTTTCACATATTTAACCATACTATGTCTTTGATCATGCTGGTGTTGCTTCTTTAGGAAAGTAAAATATCAGTTAGATGCTGGAACAAACTTCATACCAATGTTTCAAAGTTTTCCACAATTTAAAAGTTTGACATTTCCAGTTGACCAAGACAGGGGCCTCCTCAAACATTTCTCCTTTTCAATCCAAATAATAACAAATAATAATGGACCCTTTCAGTTAAACCGATGGAGTATTCGATTATCAGTATTTCTTCGCAAATATCTAGTTAAAAGGGTAATTTTGCTTCAGAGATATCCAAAATATCGAGACATTCGTATCGAGTTAAAAGATTAATTTTGCTGCAATCCTCAATAATGAGTTACAATTGTTATTTCTCTCTTGTAAGTCAATGTTTGGTTTAGGAAACAATAGCATGGCTTCAAGGTGTTTTAATGACAGCTGGTTGATCATTCTCTAACAGTGATCAGGGAAACAGTTCCATTTGTAAAAACTAACCAGAAACATATAAAAATGATACACTCGGTCTTACTGTTATTATAAAACAACAACTACAACAGTAAGAAGACTGAATAGTTTATACTTGGTCCTGTTCAGCTTCAGGTTAAATTTATTTGAATTGCGTGTTAAAAATCACCTGTGTTATTTATTGGATATTGTTTAACTAAATCGCTATAGTGAGTGAATGGGTTTGATTGTTTACCACTTTTAGCAATATTCCAGCAATATCACAGTTGGGGACAGCAGTGATGGGCTTCATACATCGTACCCATGTGGGGAATCGAACCTGGGTTTTCGGCATGATGAGTGAACGCTTTCACCACTAGGCTACCCAACCGCCACGAATCTCTAAAAGATTTACTAAGACAACACAGGACGAACATGCACCGGTAATAGCTTCTTCTGTTATTTCATGAAAACATCACATACCGTAATATTTATATCTGTGTATATATAATGCCTAGCAGAAAAGTGGGGAATACCATCATGAGCATAAATAATTATAATAACCATGTTTATCAGTCTTTCTTGCCAAATTTACATTTAAAAAATATTAGCCAGAAAAATATTCACTTTCTGGAGTAAAACTACGGTACTCGAGAAAGTTAAAACATCAATGCCCAATGAAAATAAAGCCCTGTGAGTAAAATGCAAAGTCGCTAACAAACACTGTCTGAAGTCCTGGCGTTAGGTGTAACGTAATACACACGAGATGCACGAGGAAATAGGGTAAATGACCTGTTCTCTAAAATCAGGGTAATCCCTCCATACACAATTATAAGGCAGCAGGACACTAGTCATGATGTCTGATTATCCTGAAGCTCAAACACAAATACTCGGAGGGTTCCACTGAGGTCCTTCTATGAAATAAAGATTACCAAGGAATCCATTTTTACAGCTCAGTTGACCTTTCCATCAAAGCAAAGGTAGATAACTCTGTATTATCAAATGACATGTGCATTCTACACAAACCAGAACTGGAATATTGGATATATATTATCAAATGATGAAAGAAATTGTTCAATACGATGAAAACACAAACTAATAGATTATATTTCTTTTGCAATAAGCATTGGTTAGGAAAGACGAAAAGACAATGAACTGAATTTCAGAACTAGATATCCTGAAATACAGTTGCTGATTCGAACCTTCTCATTTCAATTACATCTTTTACTTGGACAAGACATCTCTGTGGAAACAATTTTGGAGATTCTACAGCAACAAGGTGTGATAGAGCAAACATTTAGACAGATCTGATTTCTGAAAATGAACATAAACAGTAAGTTCTGAATGCTAAATAATAAATCTGTTATATTCTGAGGTATATGATATACATTCTGTTGTTACTGGAATCTACACAAAGGGTGCAACATAGAGGGTATATCTGTGATCAGTTTGGGTTTTCCTCTGATAAGGGGGCAGAAGGGTAGCCTTGTGGTTAAAGTGTTGGCTCGTCATGACGAAGGCCCGGGTTCGATTCCCCTCATGAATACAGTGTGTGAAGTCCATTTCCGGTGTCTCCTGCCATGATATTGCTGGAATATTGCTGGAATATTGCTAAAAGCAGCGTAAAACTAAAATCAATCACTCTTTCGCTAATTTCCCGTTAGTCACCTCATACAAGCATGGGTTGCTGGAGACCAATACTGATCTGGATCTCCACAGGTTTTGAATGGAAGCAATGCCTTTGAATGCAACTGTCAACATATCACACTTGAATAAGTGTCTTTCAAACTGACACTGTTAACACAATCAACTAAAACCTCATGATGTCTTTCCATAACAGTCATGCAGGATGTGTTGGGACATTCAACTGAAACCTAGAACCTGTGCAACAAGGCAAAGAAAGAGATGTTAACTGGTCTATTTTTAATATTTTTACATTGACATTGCTAAAATTTCAAATTTCAATGTCTGGCAGGCAAATTTTGTGTTCTTCACACCTGTCATGGTGATCTGGTTTCTGTCACTTCTCATAATAGAAATGTTTGAAATGAAGATTCTGTGAAGTGAGACATTCATTTGTTTGAAGCCCATTACCACGATATTGCTGGAATAGTGCTAAAAGAGTTGTAAAACCAAACTCACTCACTCATTCCTAATACAGGAAAACCCCAGGTGATGTAACAGACAGTACAGTCAACATTTACCAACATTCCCTCTGTTGCATGATTACAATGATTCTTCTAACAGGTAACCTCAGACAGTTCCATCAGCATCTGTAGGCTGTCTGTAATTATGGCTCCATAATTCTAATGTTTCCTAATACAGGTAAACCTACAGTCTAGATCTGTACCATCATTTACCTCCAGTTTGTCTAATGTATCTTTCCCACTGTATCATCAACATTTATCTACAGTCTGTCATTGACAGCATCATTCCAATGTTTCCTAATACATGTAAATTTACAGACTGTAAAATCAACATTTACCTCAAGTTTGTCTAACATACCAAAACACTATCATAATTCCAATATTTCTTCAGTACCACAGACAACCACCTGTCAGTTGCTATTCCAGTGAGACAGCCTCCTGTGAAGGTTTGCATGCTTGCTTCCATTACCTATATTCCCTTATGACCAGGGTATATTCGCTGATATTCCACAGCCATTCTTGGAGATGGGAATAAGCACACGATATATCTGTCTGTGCCTTACAGAACAACATCAGATAATGGTCTCTTCACACCAATGTCCAATCATTTTTGTCATTTGATAAGAGGCCTATTATTGTGGTTTCATTTGATTCTTGTTCAGTTTGATTTGGTAGTTCTTGACATAAGACTGATGACAAAAGAGTATTGGGTGGTAGTTCCATGTCTTTATGGATTTTGGTTAAATCAGGACCTTCCAGTCGTTTTCCCTGTGTCATTTGATAACCCCCTTGTGTGGTTTTAACTTATTCTTTTTCAGTTTGATAGGTTAACTTTTAAGATAATGAGTATTGGGTGGTAACTCCATATCTCCTTAGTTTTGGGTGAGAACAAAGCCTCAGCAACATATGAATACACAATGCGATGTTACTCAAAAATCGAAGTCGGACAACTGGTAGTCTAAGTCACAGACTTTGAGCATTCAAAGCTTTCGACTTAATTTCATAAAGAGCATATCTGCCAAACACAGGTGACAATCACCCAAACCTAATTAACACATAAAGAACAATTGCCAAACACAGGTGACAATCACCTGAACCAAGATAACACAAAAGGTAAACTGCAAAACACAGGTGACAATCACCCAAACCCAACTAACATAGAAAGTTCAATAGCCAAATACAGGTGTCAATCACCCAAACCTAGTTAACATATCAAATATAACTGCCAAACACAGGTGACAATCACCCAAACCTTGTTAACACATAAAGAACAATTACCAAACACAGGTGACAATCACCCAAACCTAATTAGGAAAACAATACAGATGTCAAACAAGGTCTTGTCGTGTGCCAGATCTTAAAAAACACATCTCATGGGTGAAAAAAACAGAACAGAGACTTCAATGCCAGCTGAAAAGTCACGAGTTAGAGTGAGCAACAATGTCGATATTGAATTACCAGAGTAGCAATGAAATGCCAACCAAAAAAACCACTTCACCTCACTTCTTTTCTAGTAGATAAATAACCCATTTCTGTTGATTTATCAATACTAGCAGTAAGAGTCCTATAAAAACACACTTATTTCCGTAACACAAGTACATGGATAGGTGTTGAATACAGCTGGTGATTCTATTTCAACTACAAGACGTTTCTACTCACAGCGCTGAGATCTCAAAGGCCTAACATGCATTTATTGGCTACAAAAGTGAGATGTTTTTTTTAAGACAAATGTCAATTGGGAATGTGTCAGAGAAAACGTACACTAGACTTAGGCTCTCAGCGTTCCTGCTAATTCAAAACCTGCTGAGGCAGGCAAATCAAAGAACATGACTTTGAAAGTTAATTACATTTGTTCTCTAGACACTGATCACGGCCCAGAGTGATCGATTTCATCAGCTTCGAATAAATTATTGATTAATACCACTTTTTTTTTAGATGTTCCCTTAAACAAGCTTCGAAGAGCATGTTTAAGGAACAACTTGAGAGAGAATTTCTCAGGAAAACTGTAACAATGTTGACTTTCCCTAGGTCTGATCTTCCAGACACCGCCATCTGCCATAGAAAAGGACTTAATTTGGTATGTCATTATAAATACAGTGTTTGACATAATCCTCAGAGCTATCATCATTATACTTCCAGCAGGAATAGCCAGACTGAGAGTACTCATTCACATTTGCTTTTAGCCATTCTTTGTGCAGCCATATTGGGTTGATATTTATTTTCACACAGATGAAAGAAATAATTTTGTTTAATACAAAAGCATTTTATTTTAAGATCTAACCTGTCAAGTGAAAAATCAGAACATTTCACCATGAGTGAGTGAGTGAGTATGTTTTTACACTGCTTTTAGCGATATTCCAGCAACACCACGGCAGGGTACACCAGAAATGGGCTTCACACATTGTTCCCATGTGAGGAATCAAACCCAGGCCTTCGGCGTGACAAGCGAACACTTTAACCACTAGACTATCCCACCCCCCAACTTCACCATGAAGGTTACAGGATCAAAGAACATTATAGTATTTAAGGTGTTTGCTTGTTTCTGGGTTTGATTCCCAACATGGAGGCAAAGTGTAAAGCCCATTCGTCTTGTTACATCATGATATTAGGATATTGCTAAAAACTGCCTTTAACCAAACTCCCTCAAGACAAAAAGAATAAGAAATACACCAAAACCTGGACAAAATTACACACAGTTGCTGTTTTACACCATATCAATATTCCAATGGGCTGTGAATTTGATGTCCATGAAAGTTTACTATCAATGATAGTACCCAGATATTTGATAATAAAATATTGCTAAAAACAGCCTTAAACACAAGCCAAACACAAAAAGAATAAGAAACATACAAAATGTTTAATTTATTTTTTATAAGAACAGACAAACCACCATGATAAAAATACACTGTTGTTTTCCACCATAGAAGTATTTCAGTGGGTTTGAGATAATCTAGGTTAGATACACCAATGGTTGATGGTGTGAGCACAAATCAGAACAAAAGGGCACAATGACCAATCATAACCACCCAATCATCTTTCAAATATAGGGGCAGTACCGG
>VKKT01001881.1:22291-33065 GCA_008038995.1 Haliotis laevigata | reverse complement strand
TAGTTTAGTTTTATGCTGCTTTTAGCAATATTCCTGCAACATCATGGCGGGGGACACCAGAAACGGGCTTCACACATGGTACCACTGTGTGGAATCAAATCCGGGTCTTTGGCAAGACGATCGAACGCTAACCACAAGACTACCCCACCGCCCCTTAATGAGAAATTGTAATTCCAAATATAACATGTGTTACATAGGGACACCATAAATGAACCTCACTCATTACCTGTGTGGGGAATGAAGTCATTTGGGGGTGGGCCCGGAAGTTCAGGGGGCACTACAGATCAATAATTAAGCATGCAATTTTTCTTCTTTTCTTCTTCATTCATAGTGTGTAGTTTAATAGACCACCAACCTAAAAACACTTTTCAAACATTGCTCTATGCAATAAACAAGAACATATGTCATCCATAAAGTCACATACTTAATTACTCACTCACCAACTTTAGAATGCCAGTAAAACAATTATTATAGATCAATGTCTGAATATGTTAGGTTGAGATTCTCATCCACATGTTTTTAGATGTCAAATAAATATAGCAACACAAGTTAGTAAAAGTTTTAAAAATTTTAAGGCTTAACTTTTAGCAATGAGTGATATCAAAGGACACAATATTATTTTTGTTTGTTTGTTTGTTTGTTTGATTGCTTGTTTGTTGTTTAATGCCTGACTCAGCAATTTTCAATCTTTACGTCATTGGTTCGTGACACATGAAGATCTGGGTTAGATTTGATCTTCAGTAACCCATGCTTCTCGTGGGAGAGGCAACTAACGGGATCGGGTGGTCAGGCTCGCTGGCTTGGTTGACACATGTCATCATTTCCCAATTGCGAAGATCGATACTGATGCTGTTGATCACTAGATTGTCTGGTCCAGACTACTATTTACAGACCGCTGCTATATAGCTGGAATATTGTGGCGTAAAACTAAACCATTCATTGGTTGGTAAATAATCGAGTCTGGACAACATGGTCCAGTGATCAACAGCATGAGCATCGATCTAGGTAATTGGGATAGAATGACATATGCCAAGTCAGAGATTGTGTCTACCGTCCTATACCATATGTTACAACTTTTTCAGTATTTTAAGTGAAGCACTGCTAACCAGTCCCAGAGAGATATATTGTAATACCATTTGACTGTGATGTCATGGTAACCGATGGACAACAAAGCATTGTGATACAATTTCCTGTAATATACACCAGGATATATTGATTCATATCACCTAAGGAATATGTTCTGGTGGATACAGTCTTGACATGAATACCTTTCCAAACAGAACTCATTCATCAAAATAGTAATGTAAAAAGAATTAAAACATTAACTTTTTCTTCACTCACCAAGCCACAGGAAAAATAGTTAAATTTATAAATTATTTACCATTAATCAGAAAGTCTCCATTTGCTGCAACAAAATACTGTTTTACGTTAACATTATGACTGTACAGTCGAATTTTCAAAGATCCATTAATGCGTGAATAATTATGGTTCTATGCCGCTTTTAGCAATATTCCAGCAACATCACCGTGGGAGACACCAGAAATGGGCTTCACACACTGTACCCATGTGGGGAATCNAACCCGGGTCTTCAGCGTGACGAGCGGAAGCCTTAACTGTAAAGCTACCTCACCACCCATCCTGTCAATGGAAAATGTTTACTGTCACTCTCTTTGCTGTTTCTGTGATGCTCGGATATTGTCCAAGTGGAACTCACTCACTTTGAGCAGTGATTCTGGCATCGACCAGACTTAGAATCTGACAAGCAGGTGAAATCACATTGCTATGGATATGGAACAAGCTTGTTGAGACCAACACAATGTTAACACATAGTTCTCCTTGATGGTAAATGACCAGGGAAAAAACGTTTTCACTTCATAAAATAGAAAACTTTGAAGTTTATCTTTACTCAATAGTCTTCCTTCAAATAATTCAGAGTAAGCAGGTTATTGAAACCTAATATAGTTATCATCGACACAAAGGGTTCATCTGTAAATATATACGACTCCAAACAAACTGAAGAACTGGATGTAGTTTGACTATATTTGCACATTGATTCCTTACTGATTATCAACAAATATTTGTCTGGGAAGTCTTGAAATTGATAAGATGGTTAGATTCTGATGCAACTTGAAATGGAAACCTCAGCCGATAATTACAAACACTGGGTCTTAGAGGGTCACTGGGTAGTTGGACAATATAGCATAGATGATTGATTTCTTCATTATAACGATAGCCAGTTTGATAATGGCACTGAATTACCAAGAAAACATGACCACAGTTGTAATAGGGAGAGAGTGAGTTTAGTTTTATACAGCTGTTAGCAATATTTCAGCAATATCATAGCAGGGGACACCAGAAATGGGCTTCACACATTGTACCCATGTAGGGATTTGAACCTGGGTGTTCAGCCTCCTGAGCGAACACTTTGACCACTAGGCTACCCTCACAGTTGTAATACATAACTTGACTTTGTCATTAGTTACAACATGAATACAAATCTTTAATTGTAATTTAAAGCTGGATGACAATAGAAATTTAAACTGATTATGACATATAGTGAGCGTAGCCATAAAAGTTTGTTAATAAATTTGTTTACAAACCTTCAAGCATCAGTTTGGAGTATTGTAGGATCATGACAACAGCTAAAGAACACCAGAATATTCCAAATGAACAACAAAGTAGAGCAAGTCTATTTGCTCGGACACATTTACGGACACTTTGCGGAAGAAAGTGCCGTTTCTTGAGAGTGGCAACAGTTGTCACGGACATCCTTCTAAAGGGTCTCAATCACAAATGAACAGCATAATAAAAAATAACATTCCAATCCACTTTGTCACAGAGCGTCACAAAATGACAACACTTGTCAATTATACTCCAACGTGAACAGCAGCATCGTGACCATCCATCACCACTTCTGTTGACAAAGGTGCCACATATAAGGTGACTGTCGCCAACCCATTGTAACACAATCTATACATATTCGCATTGCTGACCATACTACAGTTGTTTGACCATCACTGTAGCTATTTCCACTAGCGTCCAATACAGGAAGAACGCTACTGCAGGAGCCTCACAGCGTTCACTGAACAGAAATCAATACTGACTGGATGGGTGTTAGTTTCTCGACAATCTTTTGCTACCTGTTGTAGAGACAGAGCAGGATTTGAGTCAAGCAGTTTACCTTCAGCAGGATACATACTTCATTGATAACAGATATATATTTTACATTTAAAGAGGTTTACTTAATATTTGATCACAAATATTTCTTTACACATTATGTCTGACACAAATGGTTTATTGTGGTAGGTTAATTGGATATTCAGAGATACATGCCATAATTTTTTTTTAAATTGTGAAAAAATGATGATGAAAGTGACTTTATCAAATTTTCCAATATGAATCATAATTTTATTCACATAATGGTCATGATTGTACATTAAATATTGTTGTTATCTAACTTTATTGCTGAAAAAAAATTACAAAAGAGGAATGCAATAATTTTGTGGTCCCAAATTTGAAAATAATACACAAAATAGAATTTTTCATGGAAATCACCCAAATAACGATAAGCTGTGATGCAATTTTTTTAAAACTATCAGCAAAAAATGCTTCTAAACTGAAAGTATATGGATTTTCAGGACAGAAGGTGGAAGACAGAGCAGTTTTCATGGCTTTCCTACCATGAGGGTATAATAGCCAACATGGGATACATTGGTCTGACGAGTTCAACCAAAATTTATTGCAAGTCTTCAGTTGAGACTGAAAGGCATGGCATAGTAATTCCCACCAGACTTACAAACCAGGTCTACTGGCAGATTGAAGGTATTTTCAGAAAGCCTTTATTTTGGACACAATGAAAGCTAATGTGACTAAATGAAATGAAATGAACCAAAAGAGGCCAAAGAATCTATATCAAATATCTGAATAATGGCCATTTTAAATTCCACCTTCTACAGTAAAGGGAAGTTGTTTCAACCAAATGAGAGCCAGTGGTGGTGATGGATGGGACTGTTTTTGTGAAACCTTTAGGATTTGGTCAGCAATATACCTGTTTTCACCTAAAGTTTTAAGGATTAATTATATTGATGATGGGCAACCAGAACAGGACAAAAATTCCTGGATGAGCAAGGATGGTTTGTAAATAACTCTGAGTCAAATTAGTGGTTGATAGCAAGAACAACATCCTTCTGTTGGGGTACAATGACCCATTGTTAGCGAGACCATAAGACATTCACAGCGAAAGTTGGTTGGTTTGTTGGTTGTTAATGCCGCACTCAGCAATATTCCAGCTATATGGTGGTGGTCTGTAGATAGTTGAGTCTCGACCAGACAATCCAGTGATCAGGTCCAGGGTGGCTTGCCCAAATAGGTGCAATGAGTAAAGTCCACCTTTTGTGTCCCCACCATCATATTGATGGATATTGCTAAAAAAGGCATAAAAACCTGACTCAATCGTTTGAATGGGTGGGTGAGTGAGTGAGTGGTTAATTTTTTGCATCCTGTGGAATATGCTTTGGCATGTATCGAAAATCAGGTGACAGAAGGACTGACTGACTGAGTTTGGTTTTATGCCGCTTTTAGCAATATTCCAGCAACATCACAGCGGGGGACACCACAAATGGGATTCACACATTGCACCCATGTGTGGATTCGAACCCGGGTCTTCGGCGTGACGAGCCAACGCTTTAACCACTAGGCTACCCCACCGCCCCAGTGACAGAAGGAAAAGGCAAGTAATTTTATTGTGATATATAGTGAAATATGTTTTACACCAAACATGGAATACTGAAGATCAATTCTAACCCGGATCTTCACAGGTAAGTGAGCGAGTGAGTATGGCTTCAGCCATTTCTGCAGTATTTCAAGGAGGCTGAATGTCAGCAAGGTTAGGCATACAGACTCAAGAAGAATCTGTCTCAGTCAAAATGCTTACAGAAGAAGAGGAAGTCCTCGGATGCTGCACTGTGACAGCATCCAGGACCTGCTCCAACTGTGGGGACAGCGGCGGAGCATTGAGGTGAAGAAATAGCTCATCAATACAAACGCTGGGCTTGATTACACAAGATGTGATGACTGACAGAAAATCTCATACCCATATATAACAGAACGTGTGGGTCTTAAAATATAATTTGAAAATTATGTATATATTATAAGCTGCAGCACCATAGTGAACTTTTCTAGTTTGCAAGTTTCAATTTGCCACTGTTCAAATAAGTAAAGGCTGTGTGACTGAGCTGAAGTAACTTTGTGCTCTGTCGTTCGTGTTACTGTCATTTGTTGTGCAACTCAGAAATCCATGTGCAGCATGTTTCATTCATTCATTCACTCACTCACTCACTCACTCATTTGGAAATATATTACCCTCACAGGTGGGATATGAAATATTTTATCACATTTACCAATCAGATCTCAGTATTCTCACAGTAGTTGAGAAGATTTTGCCTTGCATTAACTGATTGATTGACACTGCACTAAGCAATATTCCAGCTATATGGCGGTGGTTTGTAAATAATCATGTATGAACCAGACAATCCACTGATCAACAGCATGAGCATCGATCTAAGCGACTGAGTCTGACCATCTGATCTTACGACAAGCATGGGTTGGCGAAGATGAATTTTTACCAGCTTCTTCATGGGTTTGCCTTGCATAAGAAAGTGGAGTGTGCAGATTATGAAAGCCTGTTTGGATTCCACTCCACAATGAAGAAAGTTAACTGAAATGCCTTGACAGATGCAAAATCAAGATCAGAAAACTATATGATGAATGAATAATGTTTAAGAAAAAAACAACTATCCATTCTGCTGTGAGCAGCCAATATCTGAAATGACAATTTTCAATATGTAAATTCTAATGCCTATTGCTGTTAAATAGGGATAAGACGTTAAACTCAAATTTCAGAAATGTGTAAAATGTTCTCAAACATGTTGTTTAAGATATATTATTATATCATCCACCAATTGATACAGATATTCCAGGAGTTACTAGGATGGGTCTGGATGTGACTGACTGTTGCTATGTTGTCATACAAACAGTATTTGATATTGTGTGGAACTGATATTTGTATAACTGTATATATATATAACTGAAAAATACTTAACAGTTCAACATATAGTACCCATCAAATGTTTAGACTCACTAGTGCAAATGTAGTCACTTACTTCAGTCAACTGTTCTAAACTAGATTTTGCAAAATACTGTTTAAAGGTACTGTTAAACACATGAACTGATGTATTGTAAAACAAATTTGTAACGTTGAAAAGATTATTGTCATGAGTTCAACAAATGATGAAACTCAGTGAAAATTGGTGATTTCTTAACACAATTTACACCAAAACGCAGCTGTTCACGTGCACGATATTTGAATATGCTTTTCAGCAATTTGATGCATGATCTTGTTACAATTCATCAGCATACGGTTTGCAGTTGGTTCCCCCAAGTTAGTGGAGAAATTCATCTTCGATGCAACCATATATATAACACATATAACATATAGTAAGTGCTGTAGTGAGTCTAAACTTTTGATGAGTAGTATATTACTGTCGTTACGTTACGGAACACTAAAAATGTACTGTCCTCACGATACGTTGTGAGGTATAGTGCTAGAGTTGAAAACACGTCTCAGGAATTTAGCTCTGAGTTCTTGCAGGCCAATATTGCTAATGTCAGTAAAAAAAATCCATATCCATTTTGGCAAATTGAAATTAGTTTTACATTATCAGATTGGAAGCGAAGAACACCTCAAAATTAAAAAATAGGATCTTGACTTTCATAAATTTCACTTAGATAAAGAAAAATCTAAAAAATCCAGAACTAAAATATTTTATAAAATTCTGTCAAAAAGAATACTTCAACAATTGCTCTCTCCCAATTTTCTCAGGACACGACACAAACTGCATTAAGTTTCCCTGAAGACACTGGATAAATATTTGATGCTCACGCAGCATTTATGTTGGCTGTTAATCTAATCAGTGAGTCCCAGTTAATCCCTCTTAATCTACTTCATGGGGAGGTCAGTCCTCATGTAAACGATACACTAACTTGAAGAGTGAGGTACACAATACAAGACTCACACTATGGCTATCACTTAGTAGGTGAGCAAACCAAACTATGGTCTAGAGTGAGTATGGTTTTACGCAGCTTCTAGCAATATTCCAGCAATATCACAGTGGGGACACCAGAAATGGGCTTCACTCATTGTACCCATGTGGGGAATCGACCTGATTATTCAGCGTGATGAGTGGATGGGCTAACCATCAGGCTACCCTACTGTCCCGGGTCTAGAGGGTAGGCATCAGACAGGGGAAGGCTGGAGGTTTGATCCCCAGTGAGTGAGTGAGTGTGTTTAGTTTTACACCACAGTCAGCGATATTCCAGCTATATGGCGGCGGTCTGTTAATAATCGAGTCTGGACCAGACAATCCAGTGATCAACAGCACGAGCATCGATCTGCGCACATGGAAACTGAAGATATTTGTCAACCAAGTCAAAACGCCTGACAACCCGATCCCGTTAGTCGCCTCTTACGACAAGCATGGGTTACTGAAGGTTCATTCTAACCCGGACCTTCACGGGCCTTAATCCCTAGACTCATCAAACTACGAGGCAATATTCCACCATATCCTGACCTGGGTCAGAAAACATTACATTTTAGAACCAAAGTGTGGTTTCTCTGTGACAAGGAAACACATTGATTCCTGGGATACCTGTGTAGAAATTCTTAGCAAACACTCATCAACCTAGTAACACAAAATGAATTTCTGAATACAACTTATTACAGAAAATAAGTTTAATGATGATGTGCTTATGTACGCAGATGATACAAAAATACCATCAAAATTCACTTAGTACTTAAAAAGGAGAACAAATTGAATTACTTACAAAAACTGCTTTGTTCAGTGTTAATGTTTTGATACTTTCATGAAATTTCATGGTTAAGTCACTTCAAATTGTCCATGCAAAACATTATTGATTAAACAAAACATCTCATTCGTGAGTCTTCAGATGAAATTGTCACGATCAAATACATTTAAAAAGATCAAAGTACAAATTACTGTATTTTCCTCGAAATAAATATATACTCCGTAAATTCAGCATACAATCAGAAACAGCATGCATCTGAAGATTTTAACGCTAGGGATTTTCTGCCTCTGGTTCACTTTATCCATGCTTTGAGAAACCGGGTTTTTAATTAACTTTTCAAATTAGAATTCTGGCATTATTTCAGAAAAGGGAAGCTCAGAGCTGTGGCGTGAGAAGTGAATTTGATTAGCATCCAAACCCAATGAAACGCATGGTCATAGTAAAAAATTAAAATGGGTATATGTAGAAATAAATACAGATCATTGTCAGTCAGAGTCTAACGAAAGAGGTGACTTGAGATTAGGTTCTGAAGCTCACCTTCCTGTTTAGCAAAATGAGCAACTGAATGAGTATAGGTTTATGCCACTTTTTGGAATATTCCAGCAATATGATGGCAGGGGACACCAGAAATGGGTTTCACACACTGTACCCATGTGGGGAATCAAACGCAGGTCTTTGGCGTGACTAGCGATCGATTTAACCACTAGGATACCCCACCGCCCCTTATATCTTGCTGGGTGGGTGGATAAGAATACATTAGTTATAACTTAAATCTTGCATTTCTATCTGGCAAAATACTACAAAACACATAGCATGTTCAGTCAGAACATAAACTTGACTGAAAGGAGGTGAGTGAGATTGTTACTTCCTAGCTTTTACATGTTGTTTTTGTGGTGGCCTGTCAAAGTCACTTCAGTTCACTCTGGGAGCAGTGGGGTAGCCTAATGGTTAAAATTTCCACTCATCACACTGAAGACCTGGTCCGATTCCCCACATTGTACAATGTGTATCCATTTCTGGTGCCCCAAGCCATGATATTGCTGGAATATTGCTAAAAGCAGCGTAAAACCACACTCACTCACTCTCTCAGTTCACTCTGAAGGGTTGAATCCCTTACACATGCAGGAAACTTATGATTGTGATTTTGAATACAATAATCCAACTGATTATGTTTCCAGGTTTGTCAAACCAGACCAGTGCCTACGGTTCCACTACAAGATATCTAAGAGCTGAATCAGCTCTCCTACATCAAGCTGACATGTTATGAGACTGGACTACTGTTCAAAGAAAGCACCCACATTCTAGCCTCATTATTGGAGGGGCAAACAAGTGATGAATCAATCAAATCTGAGTGTTTAGTATAATGGGCAATAGGTACACTAAAACCACTTAGCTATTACTTCTGCTAAAGTGTCAGTGAGTGAGTATGGTTTTATGCTGTTTTTAGCAATATTCCAGGTATGTGAACGGGGATACCAGAAATGGGCTTCACACATTGCACCCATATGAGGATTCGAACCTGGGTCTCTGGCATGACGACTAATCACTTTAGTTCCAGTCTTAAATGACCCAATCTCCAGATCAGTCACCTCTTAAAACAACCAAAGGCATGGTTAATTGATAATTGTTATTATGTTTTACAGATAAGGATAGTATGCAGCAGAGAGGGTTCGGGTGATCCTGGCACAGTCAGGTTGGTAAGGCTCATCATCAGCTGAGAGCCCTGCCCCCTCAACACGCAGCCCAGACAGCAAATGGGACTTCTCCCAGGTTATGGTACTTATATTTCTTCAAACTTAAAATTGTGGGTTCACATTCTGGTTCATCCAGATAATGTTTCTAAGTGTGTCTGCACCGTACCCACGCTTGCACTAAAGTGGTAAACATCGAAGACCTCCATCAGTTTGAGCTTTCCTCGAAAAATATAACCAGAATACCATTAGAAGCAGCATTAAACTCATTCACGAGCTCGTACAACCATGAGATGGAACTTGGGACCATTTTGAACCAGATTCACAAGTTGGGTGCTGGTATTAATGGCTGACAAATGTGCACCGGTTCCATTACCACGACGTGTTGGGCATCTCTTGCAATTGTCCCCACTATAAATTTCTGACATCCAACATGTCTGTGTTGATTGAATTAGTCGTCAAATGCGCTATCAACAACCAAGCCATCCTTGTCCAAGGGTCAGTAATGCCACAAAATACAGAACACATCACCATTAGCTAATGGCTCCCACCGTGGTTGAAATTACTTCCACAAAAATAGATAAACAAAATACAGTTCCACTAATAACAAGAATTATATACCAAAGAATATTTACATATTTTCATTCAGTATCAAATGCTTTATATCTTAAGTAATGTGGAGATTTGGGGTTAATAGATCCATGTGGTGAAGTAGCCCAGTGGTTAAAGCTATCGCTTGTCAAGCCAAAGTCATGGGTTTGTCTTTAATCCCGACATGGGAAGAATGTGTGAAAACCAAAATTTTCTGGTGTCCCCTACCATGATATTGCTAGAATATTGCTAAATTTGGCAAAAAAAAACCTCACTCACACACTTCGGTGACTGACTTTTAACCTGAGCACTGACCACAGGACTAAATACACAGGACAAAACACACAGGACTAAATACACAGGACAAAACACAAAGTCATACTGCTAAATATAACTATGACTAAGTATATTTTTTCATGTCCATTTCTGTATGTGTCAGTGGTACCCACAGATAAAAGGCAACCATAATCCAGAGGGAACTTTTACTACAATAATTTCAGCTTCAAGTAAAGTAGCCATGTGGAAAATCAAATCCGGACTTCCACATGATAGGCAAACGCTGCACTCTAACAATGTGAGTGAGTGAGTGAGTGAGTGAGTGAGTGAGTGAGTGAGTGAGTGAGTGAGTG
>VKKT01001880.1:43915-54365 GCA_008038995.1 Haliotis laevigata | reverse complement strand
CGAACCCGGGTCTTCGGCGTGACGAGCCAACGTTTTAACCATTAGGCTACCCCACCGCCCCACATTGATCAGAGAGGGCATGATTAAGCTTCCTATTGCACTGCTTCAGATCAATACCCCACGCCCTCAGCAGTAACATGAACTCAGTACACATGCTGGTAGTCACAGTCACACACAAGTGGTCTACCTTGCTGTATATTCTACACACATTGTTCAAAGCCATTGTTGGACAAAGTGGACCCTTATTAAAGACACTGTAGTCAATTAATTGATCACATCTCCCATTGTCCAAATATGAACACTGAATCTAAAAACTGTCATGCAGCGGTCAATAAACTGTTCAATAATCATTAGACCACACAACCATATGGTATCACCATTTGATCCATATTGTATCCCATTCTCGAAGAGCATGCAACATAAAACCATTACCTGATCAACCTTATTAATAGGAACAAGTGTTCACATGTACATTCTATTGGGTAGGGGTATAGATTATCTGGTATCTATCGACATGGAAGACAATTAGTGGAACAGTAAACAGACAATGTAAGTTTTCCACAAGGTTCTGTCATCTGTACAAGTCATGCATATTAAACTGCACAAGGGACGACACAAGTTAGACAGGTAGTATTCAACTGACGACCCTTACACCAGGTGTTCGTTGCTCAGCAGGTGAATGCTTCAAGCTGCAAAGCTTACAAACATAGAAACCAAAATAGACTTTACCATTTTCAGTTATTTCCGTAACATTGTTTTCTGTCAATTCCTCGGTCACTTCAGCATGTACGTCGTTTGCTGCCTCAACTTCCACCTCGGCAGTCTGCGCAACCTCAACTTCATTCTCTAACTCAGATTCAATGCCTTGCAAAGACTCCATGACCTCAGCTGGAGTGTCAGCAAATTCTTCTGAAGTTTTTTCAACTTCTTCGATTGCTGCTGCCGAGGTTTCAGTATCGGCAACGGCTTCAACAGTCTCAGCCACTTCGGCTGAAAGTTGTTGTTCAACTTCAACCGGGTCATTTTCAGCAATATCAGCTGTGACCAAATCCTCAGGAGGGGAAGGAATATCCTCTAAGAAAATAATCATTGTCATGTAATTTCAAATGGTCTTTAACTTTATGAAAGATTAATACAATCATTAGCTTTATCACTTTGCCATTACGTCAAATTAAACTGAAACTTCTTACAGTTACTTTCTTCATCCGTCTTTTGAGCAAACATGACTTTGAAACCACAGCTTTGCATATAACACATTGACAACTTCTTACAATAAATACAAAACATCAAGTCTTTCGGTTTCGACAACTCATGTCTTCACAAGGAAATTTACATCAGAATATCAAAACAAAATTTCAGTTGATAAAGCTTTTCAGAGATAGCACTTGAGAACCATCCCTCTACGTCTACGTGTTTCCAACTCTACCAGCTAGGTGCAGTGCTCATCTACAACTTGACCTAAGGTCAACCGATGGTATCTTTTGTCTATTGTCCTATGACCCTTCTGCAAAACAAACGTCTTATCTAACATCCGAGTAAGTTATAGAACAATAATTTATTGAGAAACTGAGCATTATATTGGGACCATTGTAATCTTAAGTTTATCAGTCTATTCATGATGCTCATTCACATTTAAACAATCACTGACTTATTTTCAAAACAAAACTACAACTCCTCTAACTTCCTTCTTGTTCCATGTCAAAAACAGACATGTAAAAAATACAGTTCATTTTAGGTTGGCGTATCTGTTTCACTGAGTACATGACACACAATATACATGGGTTTCACTCGTAAATATTGAACCTTGGATATTCACATTTTCTACATGACATGAGCAGTGGGGGTATCGAAGAAATTGGGGGATACTACGTGTTGTTATGAACAAGCGGAATCCACTTGAAGCAGTTGTTAATAAATGATGATGAAGATGAAGAGGATGAACATCAAAGTGGCCTAACAATCCAATAATGCACATGGTAAACTAGGACATGGTGTATAAATATTCATAACACTCCTGTAGGCATTATCAACTATAATGCACTAAGAAAGCTACAATGTTCTCAAATGTTGCACTGTGTCTTTAATTCAGACATAAATTCTTCCTTTGCCCTCCTGTATCCACAGACACATTCAGTATTTATGCGTAAATAGCAGGACTAGACTTGATCATGGTGTTGTTCAGGATTAACAATGCAACACCAACAGTCCCACACAAATACAACATAGCCGACTGGTTTCCAAGGAAATATCCTGTTATATCATTCACATCATACATTTATTAATTAATCTTTCCAGATTTCTTGCAAC
The DNA here is from genome assembly GCA_008038995.1 of Haliotis laevigata. Taxonomy (NCBI): domain Eukaryota; kingdom Metazoa; phylum Mollusca; class Gastropoda; order Lepetellida; family Haliotidae; genus Haliotis; species Haliotis laevigata. The sequence goes on along the minus strand of VKKT01001880.1, from coordinate 52,058 downwards.
ATCATGCACATAACATTCTGTTATTTAGTTACATATAAATAGTAATTTTTTAGGAAGACAATTTACTTAGAGTGATATTAGTGGCATTCCTATTCAAAGAAAGACGCATGCATGTCGATGTGCCCTATCTGAGAAACAGCCTTCCACCTGATTAATGCCTAACAGGCACTCAACACAAATCACAGTTGTGAATAAAGATGAAATGATGTTAGTTGTCAACAAGTACAGTAGAGCATGGCAGATATATGGAACTTGCTGCCAGGAAAATAGCATGATTCAACTCATCATCTGAAAGTACTATCCTACTACTCGTCAAGTTACTGGAACCTCACAACATTATATGGCATTTATATTTTGTAAGAATGAAATAATGGATTTATGAGAAAATATGATATGTGAAACATGTTACAAAACTATCAACACTTTAAATATCAACATAACAAAAAACTATTATCATCATATCGATGGAGACAAGTGAAAGATAGGGAGGACCAGTCAATTACCATGGGGCACAGGCGGATTCAGAGTTTCCACCAAACACACATATCAGTCTCCAAGGGAGGGTCATATATATTAATATACATATTTAGGGAGGGTCAACAAAACAAATTATAATACAAAGTAAAACTTTCGCATTATGTCTTTTCCGAGAATGTCATTAAAAATATACCATCAATGGGAGTCATCAAAAATACTGACAATCATTAGGGGGCAGTCATTATTACTGATACAAGAGTGCATCAAAAACGTCTGAAACACATGCACCTACCCTGTAAGAAATGACTGGTCCCCCAAACTGATCTGCAGTTAACTTCTGTTACTGGTTATTGGCAAGTCGAAGAGACAGCACACAAGGTTAGCAGAGACAGAAAATGAATTGTGAAATGATGCACATTCGATGATGAAATGATGCACATTCGATGATGAAATGATGCTCAAACAATGATCAAATGATGCCTGCTTGATGTTCAAATGATGCCTGCGTGATGTTCAAATGATGCCCATTCGATGACCAAATGATGACCATTCTATGATCAAATGATGCTCAAACAATGATCAAATGATGCTCATTAGTAGCAAACACTGAGAAGAAAGAGACAGTTAAACAACTACAGTCAGTGTAGGAAGAGAAGCATGTCAGCCTAATCAACTGAAGCACACATACCAACCACAAGCACATCTTATTTGTTAAATATACAATCCGAAAATGGATATTTCCAGCACTTCTCGAAACAATTAACTCTAGGAAATGCTTTAACTCCTCCCTTCCGCGTCTCGGAGGAAGTGGCCAATTGTCTTTCAGATTCAAGAGAACAAACGAAGATCATTAGTATAAAGGACGTAAATAACCTTGATTGTGTCGAATTAAAGGCACAGTCTGAAGTTATTACTGTGTTCGGCGAGAAATAACAGACAGAAGACTATTAAGTAGGCTCACTTGACCCAGTGCAAGCGACATTTAATAGTTTCCTCAGTTTTGGTATGTTTGAGATAAATCTCGAGCAAATACGACACATAGGCAATTCCACAAATTATCCATGTTTCCAGTTCGAATATATCACACACATGACATTATGGAAAATATTACTTTTAAATAACAGGAAAAACAAATACACTATCTTAAACCTAAGCCATGCTTGACAAATTGGTATGTGCTATTTGCTTTATCTTCCTGCACTGTGTGCCCTGCACCATCAACAACAGTGACATCCTCTACGACGATGTCATCAACCACATTTACCAGGTGGCGGGAGCTCGGCTTCCACCTCAGCTGCCTGAGTCGCCTCAACCTGTTCCTGTACTGCCTCTGAAAACACCAGCGAATATACGATCATAACAGCAACGTCTAACTTCATAACGTCATCAGTAAAAGCAGCACAAAAACCCATGACTGCAAATCTCGCAACATTGTCGTATTTTTTTTTATAAATAACCAACTTACTCAACCCTTGAGTCAAGGCACACATAGTATACTTCTCGGGGAGCTGAGAAAATAAACTTAAATATAGCTGGTGCATCGGCCAGAATAACACTGGCTTTGAACATTTCTGTGTACTGTATGGCATCTTGACCGACACAAGTAGCCAATCAGCTTGTCCTGGTCATTATACAGTTTTTATCCCATCTGAAACTGAACATTAACTAAAACACTATAAAGATTATAAAAAACAAAAACGTATTGTAAATCAATTTCAGTTCACATAGTATCACATATTATGAAGATCATGTTATTGAAAACAATACACTTTTACGAAGCAGGCTGAAATTACTTTCTCATGTCACATTCAAGAATTTCATGCAATAAAAACACTTTGGTCGATGGAAATACTTCCAAATAGGTTACGTCAATGCTTGGTACATCGGTACACTGTTTGTTCCAGCGCTCACAAGGAATAGGCTTCTTACACTGAACACAGGGAATCAAACCTGTGGTTGTCATGATGAGCCAACACCTAACCACTGGGCTACCTCACCTGCCCTTTAACCTACAGGACAACTCATTAGTTCCACATACCGATGGATACATTAAATCACAATACAGATTTGTCAACAATATTCTAATTTCAAATGTCTAAGTCTACATGTGCTTGAAACTGCTTAAAAGTGCAAAATCTACAAAAAAGCAAACTACAACTTTCTAGTGTAAGTGAAGAGTCTGCGCTATGCATGTCATAGAAAACCCTCCTTGTTATTATTGTGTATGCATCTTAGCTTAGCACTAAGCCAACTTTCTGTTTTGATTTTTTACCAGTCTATACATATTTTCCATGTAATATTCGTAATGTTTAAGAACATTAACAAAACAAGTGTTAAATCCAGTTATCCTACAATTAAGCGACATGATTTTAAACTTAGCTTTTCAATTATCAGGAAATTTAGAGGTATATTAATATATTTTTATGAACCAACTAAATAATTATGAGACTTGGTAAATTTAAATATTTAACAGAGTCTGACTGACTTTGAATGCTTATTTAAACATATATCATGGGTGAAAAACTACACGATAATCTACACAGACCCACAACACAAAGGTTTTAAATCTCACTGTGGTTAGGTCACAGCAACAAGTGAGGAAGAAAGACACTCTCCAAAGCAACAATGTTAGGACATTAAAAATCATCATCTCCAAGCCACTAGGAATATATCTTTGTCTCTAGAAAGCTCATCTTAAACGAATATAATACATTAATTCACTGAAAAAGCCATTAACATTGTTATGTTTTTAGTTCAATATACTGACCAAAAAAGTTCGGAAACATGTATAATGTTCGGGATATTCATATGAAATCGCGTCTTTATTGAAGACGTTATCCCCAAAATTATTCAAGCCAAACCCTTTGCTCAGTATATTATAAAAAAAATGCTGAAAGCCCAATTCAGCCATCTTGGGACTCTGCAGAAAGATGCAGGTTGTGTCTGAAACAGATGGGATCAAGGTGACCAATGCTAAACCGCAACACCTGGAAAGGAACTAGGGGATTGTTACTGGACAGTTCAACACCCATCTAACACTAGACACAGGACACTTACGGATCTACACGACAAGAAAGAGAACAGCTCTAGAAGTCTGGTGAGGAGGCCAAGCACACTGGGCAACTTGTGTCAGACCCACTCAGTGTTTCTCACAGATCTGAGGGAGCAGTTATTGTGTGGAGGTCTTCCTTATACGCCATTTTTTTAAAAATACCACAGACAATTCTCAGTTGTAATCGTAGTGCTACAATTACATCCCTTCAGTTTGTGCCCCAAACAAATCTGATCCACCATCCCAAACCTGGCCCCTTGCATTTCTTTCAGTAGATCTTAGTGCTAATGTGTGCACTATTATTATTCAAGCTTATAAGACGGAGCAAGAATTTACTAGACTTTGGATTCAGATAACATTCTAAAGCAACACATGGCAATTATTTGCTAACATTTTTCTTACCCTGTAAGTTTTCGTATCATGACAACCTATTTGTGGACCAGGTCAATATTAACGAGAGTGTATGTCATACAGACTGACTTCAGTTACTGAATTTAGTTTTACGCCGCTTTTAGCAATATTCCAGCAACATCACAGCGGGGGACACCACAAATGGGCTTCACACAATGTACCCATGTGGGGATTCGAACCCCGGGTCTTCGGCATGACGAGCCAACGCTTTAACTACTAGGCTACCCCACCGCCCCGTATGTCATACAGATTTAAGTCCAAATAGACTAAGGTCTCATGTAGCTACCAATGCTGTTATCAAGCAAGTCTACATCCACATGATATCACTTGCTCAATACAGGTGCTTGTTGCTTCACCGAAACGTCCTCATATTAATTATAAAGAAGTGGTATATCCATAGAACTCTCCTCTTTGTATTGTCACACTAACTTCTAAATGCCACTCAAAGAAGTTAACTGAATGCATGGATTCTTCTTGAACTCAGGTTTCTAAGTAAGTGTTTGTTGATAAGTGTTGAAATGTTGCACGTCACTGAACCTAATGTTTTCCCCTGGTGAAATGACAATCTAACGTACAATTCTACCAGGTGGAAGGTGACGAGAAACACTGAGTGGACGACCAACGTCACCTTGATGGTTGCCCCACACGGAGACACACTAGCCAGAAGCATTAGACACAGCAGCTGTGCTTGAGATCAGAGGATCAAAGGTTACCATTGAAATCATCAACGTTAAATTCTTCATCATCCGAAGGGTCCTCGATGGGAGGAGGAGGGATGGAGAAAACAGGTGGTTCCACTGGAACAGAAACAGCCCCTCCTGCAAGTCAGCGCTGGCCATTACAACACCTTGATGTACATGCTATACAACACACAACTTCAGACCATACGCAACACCTCGCCATGACTACATCAGCACATCATGCAGCATTTGCCCCACACATCAACAATTGTCAAGCGAGCAACCGTATCAAATAGAAGACTTAGGGCTACACTCGCTGAGATTCGGACATCCACAGAAGCAATAGTTGCAACATGTAGAATATTTCCTGACTCTACAGGTGCTGCTAGTAAGAAATGTACTATACAGTCTAATCCTACAGATATCATTGCTGTGATATGTAAAATAAACACTGGCCCAAAAGTAACAATAACTGCAATACATGCAATATTTCCTGACAGTACAGTTGCTGCTAGTAAGATACTTACAATACCATCTAATCCTATAGATATCACTGTTGTGATATACACAATATCACCTGGCCCTACAATAACAATAGCTACAAAATTTTCCAACCAGTCAGCAACAATGGCTGTGATACGTAGCATATCTCCCAGCCAGGCAGTAACAACTGCTGGAATATGTACAACAATACCCTATGAGAGCAGTTCCCACAGGTATGTCAATACTGAATTTCTATCAAAATAAGCACAGCTAATGACAATGTGACAGGGCTAAACACATGATCGGTTTACCAGATCTGAATCAGAGCATGGCTAAATCAGATCATGAAATATGCAAGGTGTCGTTCCCCCATTGCGGCAATCAAGTCTTAGTCTATGTGTATGGATGACAGCCCCTGAAAAGACTAACAAGAAATCAGTCTTTTCAATGCACATTTCACATAGTGATGCTAGATATACCACTATTGTCAGCCCACATTACAGCATAGTGCAGGGCCAATTTCAAAACGCAAACAGAGCTGAACGTTTTATTGAAGTGGTCTATACTTTGCCAAAGTAGGGATTACCTTAACAGTGTCCGCAGAAACCCTATGTGTTGGGTTTAAACTCGACTGCAACAGAACTCAACAGGATATACAACAATTTGTAAATTAGGATGCATACATCACTCAATGCAAAGAAACCATGAATGTGAGATGTTACCAAAGTCTACCTTCAGTCCTAAAGATGATCCCCTCCAGCCCTATCTCCCCTCACTATATCATCCATCTTGTATAAAACACCATGACCTAACAGAATTGTTAAACCATGATCTTCCCATAGTTTCCGTAATAATGTTACACTGTGAAATCAGCATGTTGTACATATCACAGTAATGGCTGCTGTTGGTCAGGGAGTATTGCACATATCACACTAATTGCCTCTTTTGGGTCAGTGAGTGTTGCACATATCACACTAATTGCCTCTGTTGGGTCAGGGAGTATTGCACATATCACACTAATTGCCTCTGTTGGGTCAGGGAGTACTGTACGAATCACATTAATTGCTCCTGTTGGCCCAAGGAATATTGTTCGTATCACTCCAGGTGTATCTACTGGGTCAGGGAATACTGTACATATCACACCAACTGCCACTGTTTTGTATGGAAGTACTGGACGTATTAGAGTAATGGCCACCGATGGATCAGGGAGTATTTCAGGTGTCACAGCTATATTTCTGCAGTATGGTCTCAGATAGGTTGTAGTTCGTATGAAAACATGAAAAATGCACAAATCTGCATGGCTAATAAATAACACTGATTCCAGTGAAGGCTTATATTACCTGGCACGCTGGAGACCCTCCTCACTTCAGACATATCCTGGGTGACAGTAATCCCGCTGCTCTTGAAGTACTCATCCGATGCCTTGTCCACCACCAGCAGTGTCGTCTCGTCACCTCCGCTCTTCACCAGCTCAATCACTCGCTGGTGAGTTTCGCTTTCAATGTTTGTTCCATTCACAGCCACTATCCTATCGCCTTCACGAAGATCTGCTCTTTCGGCTGGCGAATCTTCGTCAATCTTACCGATAAACTGTCCTGGTTTGTCTCTTTCCGCATGAAGATTGAAACCGTATCCATTGAAATCGGCTCGTTTCTTGATATGGCAGAGTCGGGCAGTGAACTCACTGCTGCTGCCGCTTGTACTCGTGGTGAAGGACGTCTCTGTGTTTGTAACGACTTCTGTAACAGGTTCTTCATCGCGAACCTCAGTGTAGGATGGAGGGGCTTGCTCGGGTTCTGAATATAAAGAAACGAAGTTGTTATTTCTGTGAAACAACTACATACTGCTGCTACTGCACTACTTCAATGCAAGATGATTTCATCTCATCACTATGATTTGTCATGGTGATAGATACTATTCTGAATCAAAAGAGTGGGTATCTGTTTAATGAAAGGGCAACTATTCACAACAATATCTGTATCTTGATCTGCAAAATACTCTTCTTGGAACTAACTTATTATTATTATTTCAATAGTGTTATTCTCAGCATAAAAGACTACATGTTTGCCAAAAGAAAGACACAGAGCCTGCATCTACCAATCAACACAAGTGACTTATACATGCAATTTTATACGAGTCTGTATCCAACGGGGTCATTACGAGCCAATATCCTGTGACCAGTCCCTATTCAGTAGCTAAGCATAAGTCCCTACCAGCTTGCCTAACTAAGAAAAGACCAACATTTCCCAGGCACACCTGCGACGCAGATAACTATCAGCTGTTCTACTGCAGTGTTAGCACACAAAAAGATCTGCCCTTGCTCTGAGAGGTGAAGCTTAATGGCCATGTATGTTAAACTTGACTTGTGACTGAACATGCCGAGGGTTTGAATTAGAATTTAAATGCGTCCCCACTGAATAATGTGGCAGGGAATGTTCCCTTACAGGAAATACAGAAGCCATTAAATCAGGAGGACCTAATCTTTCTCAGGATGTCTTAACAACCAAACGCTTCAGTCGAGATTATTAGGCACTGCTTCAGCTTCCTTCACATTGAGCTGGGTTGATAGGATACAATCAAATGGCAGCAATTCTTTAGTGATGGTAATCCTGACCTAGAGGTGTTGTGGGCATGACAACACCGCCAGGGACTTTGAGTGAGTGAGTGGGTAGAGATCAAAGTCTTTTTAACCAATATATCAGTAGAGTCATGCTAGCATCTGGGATGAAAGTGTGGCACAGCAACTGAAATCTCCAAACAAAGAGGGTACAAATGATCTAGTCTGTCCAGGGTCCGATTCCTCGAAACAAACTTAAGTTTTTACCCAAATTTCGAACTGAGTTTGACAATTTGAAACAGCTGAATTTTTAACTCAAATGCATTTTTATAATAAAAAAGCCCAAAGAACTTTAGTAATCTATCCACCAAACTCAAATTGTTTACTATGTTTGAGTTTAATGAGGATTTCAGTTTATTCTGGTAAATGCATTCTCCCGCATTTTCTCAAATTTGAGTAAAAACTCTAACTTAAGTCAAAACT
>VKKT01001879.1:33625-48442 GCA_008038995.1 Haliotis laevigata | reverse complement strand
ATTTACAGACCGCCACCATATAGCTGGAATATTGCTGAGTGTGGCGTTAAACAACAAACAAAACAAAAACTATTCTTTCCAGAAATTGATACGTTAAATGTACTTTCAGATTTTAATACCAATAATTTACCACCGACTCAAAATGAACATTCAGGACATCAAATTCTCATTAAGACCCGAAAAACAACAACCCAAAAACCCCATGAACCACACAAAAACGCTTCTCTTTGTTCATACAAAATATTAGCACATAATTCTGTTAGTTAACTCTTATAGAACTGTTTGCAAAATATTCAATGCAAATTTCCTTCATGTGCAATTAACTGTATTTTACCTTCATCATGGAAGTCGTCTTCGACTGGTCTCCGTCTTTGCTATGTTTGTTCTGAGGTATATGGGCAATCGCAGGAACTTGGCCCCACCAGTTTTTATATTCTGTAAACATAAGGACATCCAAGGGCGTTTGGTAACAGCATTGTATGTCGACTCCATCTGCACCATCTTTATGACTCTTTCTCTCGTGGCATATTTCTCGTACTTGTGCATCATATCATGCATTCTATGTTCTCTTTGTACCCTATAGAATCATTCTAAACGTGAAATGGATGCAAATACTGCTTGAATATTGCTGCGTTTTGGCGATTGATATTGCTATGTGTAAACAGAAAATGGAAAAATGTTACTTTGCAAGCCAAAATGTTAACAAAAATACACTTTTTCACAATATCAAAGACATATTTTACTTGTTTTTACTAATGCAAATCAGCAGAAAATGTTTTATAAGGTTGAAATCACAGGAATGATTATTTTATAATTTACACACTCTAGAACAGTTGTTTCTTGTTTTAATAGTTGAAAAATGGTGACTATAAATGTTTTATCTTTGTCTCAAAGCAGAATTTTGTTTCAACCTTTCTTTGGGACATCTAAATCACTGTTACTTGTTTACTTGCATGGACGAAAATAGGACAATTTAACTCTTCAGAAGAAGATGCATTTCACCTAAATATGAACGCATTTGAGAAATCTTTTTCGTGATTTGCATAAATCTGTGTTGTTCAGCTTTCTTGTAAACTAATGCGTTCTAACATATCTGTGATAGTTTTAAAGTAATTCATAAAGGTAGGAGTGTAACGTTTCTTTTGGCGTTTAGTGAATGTCTTATCTGAACCAGTTTGGGATTTCTTCAGAAATATGTAGAAATACCTTGACCCTTGATAAAATCATCCAGACGAAAGGAAGTCAGGATTAAGCTCACCTGTTAACAACTCTCTGATATGAGGGTGGGAGTCACTGTAATTGACTCCTCCTCTTTTGATGACTCCTACATGGGTACAATGTGTGAAACCCATTTCTGGTGTTCCCCTCCGTGATATTGCTGGAATATTGCTAAAACCGGCGTAAAATTAACTCACTCTCTTGATGACTTAATTATGCAGCAAGTGATCGGGAGGAAATAACTAGTCTGTTATATCCATCAGTTTGTTGTACAAACGAGTCCAGTAATTCCGCGCGTCCAGTAATTCTGCGCAGCGGCAATAGCGTACTTCCGTATCGAAGGTAAAATCGTCTGCTACCACATGTACCCTTGAAATCGGGACATTTCTACAAGGGACTGGCTTTTAATCACTAAGGGTAAGTAAATAACAGTAATTGACAATTTTATGAAAATTCGTTTTCTTCAGACTTTTAACATTTTTCTTCATTATTCATAATTGGATTTGATATTAAACACTCTTCCTTACTTGATGACGTAATTTTTTATCTGGCCCTAATACGTTTTCATACTTCGGATCTCCAGCTGGATGTTATGCGCATCAGTTGCTGCGCAGTATAACTGGACAGCAAGCGATGTCGTCAGAACGCCGGTAAGGTCAACCGTATGGCTTAATGCAACGTTACAATATTATAGTCGTCAATAAATATTCTAGGTATATATGATGCATACCAGCATGTTTAGTCACGTAAACTACAAATAATAAGAGACGTTAGTTGCCGTGTTGCGATCGATGTGCTTAGGTGCGCGGAATTACCGGACGGCGTTGTAATTCTTGTAAACTGTATTAACCGAACTGACGAAAAACTCTTTTGGCAGAAATGTCTTAGGGACGGGGAACAGGTTTTGTTGTCTCTATTTCAAACTCACGGGAAATGGGTGAAAAGCATTATTATTGTCAAAATGTATGGGTTCTTATTTTCCGTAATTCAGGGATATCGAATTTAATGCAGTTGTGAAAAGGTAAAAATATTAGTTCAGAAATAAACTGCATCTAAATGATGACAAGTCGGTATTTTGACAGCCGGTATTGGAATACATCTAATTGAGGATTGGTTTGGGCTGTAGCTTGGGGGACGAATATTGGCCTGTTCAAATGCCTAGACACTTCTTCGTGAATCTATCTGAACTCTCCCAGTAAAATACGTTTATGCATCTTTGTAGATGAAGGATATAGGATTCTGGTCAATCTTTCTCGACTTAGAAACTAGAATCTACACCCAGCACAGCCAGCCACTCTCACCTGGTTCAACCTGCTGACTGACTTCTACCTTATTGTAACTAAGCTGGAGAAGAAGCTCCCGGAACTTGGCCTTGGACCAGAATGCATCAGTCTCTACTTCCTCCCCCGGCCGGGAGAAGAACCTGATGAAGAGGTACTCGCTGAAGATCGGCCCCATGGACCCGGCCGGTGGCCATGTGCACTTCTCTAGGAGTAGAGGAATTATCGGCTTTCCCAGTGTGACCGCAAGGTTCACCTGGAATAAATAGTGTGGGCAGTGTATCCTTGTCGGTTTCAAAACAGGCATCAATAATCGAGATAACAGAGCTTAAATACGTCTTGTCAGAGAGGATTACGAAGTACGTGCTCCGGACAACTAGTTCGGACTTCTATATTTCAGCTTCAGTGGCTGGGTGAGTTAGATGGCTGACCTTTGGTGCCTTATTGTGAGAGAGTGGGATACGATTACACGTGTCAGCGATCCTGACCACCCGATTCCGTTAATTGCCTCTTACAAGTATGGGTTTTTCGAAGCTCTCTTAGCCCTAAGATAGTCGTAAGTTAATGTKAATGTATGGCACTTACGACTATCTTAGCAATAAGAAAGCTTCAAAAATCTAGGCCCAGGATCTTCATGGTTCATTCTCCCCCGATGTGATATTGCTGGAATATTGCTGAGAGCGGCGTCAAACCCAACTTAGTCAGTCAGTCAGTCACTGGTCATTCTATAAAGGGTAATATAAATTGACCCTACCTCACGGTTACAGTTCGGGCTGCCGGCATACTTGTCCGTCACACAGCAGAGGACCAGAGTAGCTGCTCGTATACCTCGGTCAATCTTCTCAAACAGCTTGTCTCCCCCTCCCATCTGGCCAATGTCCAGCCAACAGCTGTATCCAGCTGACACGAGGTGGCGCTGTAACAGCTGTACTTCCGGTTGCTTGCCCCATTGGTAGCTGATGAAAATATCCGGGGGACTTTTGTAGTCCTGTGGTTCGTCCTCTACTACTGTTTCTGGAAACAAGGGTGAATTTTGTTTTACGTCGCTTAGTCAACAAGCCCTTACATTTTTCGTCTAATTGCTGCTTGTTTTGGCTATATTCCTGCTACAAAGGAGGCGGTGGGGTAACCTAGTGGTTAAAGCGTTCAGTCGTCACGCCGAAGACCCGGGTTCAATGCCCCACATGTGTACAATGTACGAAGCCCATTTATTCCTGGTGTCCCCCGCGGGCATATTGCTGAAATGTTGCTAAAGCAACGTAAAACCATACTCACTCAGTCCATCTACATGACGGCTGCCTGTAACTTCATAAGACTGGACCAGAAAATCCCGTGATTGGCAAAAATGACCTGACCACCCAATCCCTTTAGTCGTCTTTTCCTTAACTCATTGATAGTTGAAGAACAATTCTAACCCGCGTCGGTACGGAATGACTACGGTTAATCTTGAGAAAGTTTTTGTCCCATAAAATCGGATTTAAAATTGGCATCACCTGCCATTTTCATAGCATTCTCCACAATGACCGCCGCATCGGTCCTGTTCATTTCTTGCAGTGTCTGTAGAACGCCGAACGTGGCATCTCTGGTCTTGTTGGTGCTGTACCATTCATTCAACATTGACTGGCACGGGTCAGCCGTCTGTGCCCATCCCCGGATGTCGTCGTTGCTGTAACCAAGGCGACTACTCAGCAACCGCCAATCGTGTTTGCTCTCAGGATTCAACAGTTTAGAAACATCCCGTGCCCAAAATGGCGCGTGGCTTAATGTCTGAAAGACAATCAAATTTTCATGGTTTATACGTATTGTGATTTATTGAAAGTAGGGGAGGTCGGGTAGCCTAGTGGTTAAACCGTTCGCTTGTAATGCGGAAGCCCGGGTTCGATTCCCCACATGGGTTCTATGTGGAAAGCCCATTTCTGGTGTCCCCAGCCGTGATATTGCTGGAATATTGCTAAAAGCGGCGTAAAACTAAACTCACTCACTCACTGATTAAGCAAAAGTTAGATATTACTATATTCTCTGTTCTTGCTTTCTTGCTATACCAGGTGGGCACTGCTTGGCTCCTGTGCATCAAAAAGGCCATGTTACTTTCAGTTTGTTTGTTTGTTGTTTAACGCCGCACCCAGCAAACTTCGAGCAATATTGTACTACCAGTACACAACAATACGCTTTTCACATGAAACGTATTGCAATAATTTTCTTCTGAGAGGCGGTATATTGGGTAAAACATTACAACAAGTTTGTCATTATTTGTATGGTTTAAGTGAAATTTACAGACTTTTATTCACCTCTAATGTTTTCTTTCATAGCTAATTGACAAAACAGCATACATTATATGCTATGAGTTGAATAAACATCAAAGAATCACAACTACATCACCCATATGTTAGATCGATGTTATCAGAACCATATTTGCTTTTGGAGCCTTTGTATGTAGAAAATAGTAAGTGAGTTTAGTTTTACGCCGCACTCAGCAATATTCCAACTATATGGCGGCGGTCTTATAATACTCGAGTCTGGACGGGAGAGTTCAGTTATCAATGTCATGAGCATCGATTTACGTAATTGGGATACAATGGCATACATCAGCCGCGTCAGCGAATCTCACAACCCGATCCCGTTAGTCACCTCTTACAAGGGGCGGTGGGGTAGCCTAGTGGTTAAAGCGTTCGCTCGTCACGCCGAAGGCCCGGGTTCGATTTCCCACGACTCTTACGACAAGCATGGGTTGCTGAAGAGCAATTCTAACCTGAATCTTCTCGGGTCGATTGGTATCATCAGAATGAACCTATGCAACTGGGATGAAACGACATGCACCCAGTCTCACCACCCGTCCCGACCAGCATTGGTTGCTGAAGATCAGTTCTAACTCGGATCTTTGATGTGTGATTGGGCAGGGAACCATAGCAAACTAGTCAATGTTATTGTATAAATCAGGGTTTAATATATTACATCCACAAACAGGGTTTTCAAACGAATATCATTGTGACAATTATTGTGTCCATGTGAGAATTCGAACCCGGGCTTTCGGTGGGACCAGCGAACGCTTTATGTATCCCACTATTCAATAATAACGACTGGGGAATTTTTAAATTGTATTTACCTTTTTGTCGATTTCTTCGACCTTTGACACAGTGTCTTCAACGGTTTCCCCCAATTCACGGAGTTCTGTCCTTTGATAGTCCAAGCGGACCTCCGCACGATCCACCCGCTCCTTCTGAACTGTGACGTCATTCTGGACATTGTCTACCTTGGCACCTGTTGACGTCACTTCCTCTTCGAGTTGCCCCACTTCCTGCTGTACGCCCTTCATTTCGGCTGACAACGCCTCCAGGCTGGATAGAGAGGAACGGTATGAGTGCCATCTAATGTTAAGATTTGCAGGTTTTAAAGGTTTGAATAATTGAATGCAGCAAAGAGAGTTCGGGTGATCCTGGCACAGTCAGGCTAGGCTGGTTAGGCTCACAACCCAGACAGCGATCGCGAATAGAACTTTTCCCAGGAAGCGCTGCCTTGAAACGCTCGGTGAGTACGCTAACTGCAAAACCCTGCAGCCTTCTGCAATATTCAGAGGTCAAAGGGAAGGTGTTCCTGGCAGTAGAAACCTAGACCCTCTCCCGTTGCCAGTCAACAGACTGGGAGGAAGAGTCCGTTTGATTTCATTTGAGACCGATGAATTGCTCACTAACACAAAATCTAATAATTGCAACTAAACCAATTTTTTTCGCAGTCACATGAAATCGACAGACCAACTCAGACGATTTGTTTCATAATTTTGGACACTCGAATAAAAAAAGTTGTTTAACAAACGATCATTAATTTGGTAACATTTATCGCTATTTTTTTACGAGGGGGAAACAGCAAGTTGCACATGAAATTGGGTCTATCGATTTCATGTGTGATTTATATTTATATATGTCATGACGCCATCGGCAAACGCTGGGTCGTGTCACGGATGGACCACGTAGTGCAAATCACAGCATGGCGAATATGGTAACAAAAGATCGAGCCACGCCACCATGTCGCTTAAGATACTGTGTTTGTGCCATCCACTGATAAGGTATTGGACAGCCTCGTTCAATTCAGTTTTACCAAACAAATGTATAAAGACCTTTTGAAATTTGGAAAACCGGAGATATCAAAATACCATATCATATTTTATTAGCCTCCAATATTTTCATATTTTCCTCACAAACCTCCTTCCTTCCAGTATATCCAGAATGAAGATACAAGTGTCCTTGACCGACTGAACTTTGGTAGTGTCGCGGAGGTCAGCTACGAAGGACTTCCGGCTGTCCAGAAGGGGCCGATGAATTGCTCCCACTGCACGCATCGCGTTCAAAACTAGGGGAGATAACTCCCCGTCTTCCGGTCGAGACAATAACTTTGTGTAGAACTCCATTACTGGTTCTGCTTTGTCCTGCAAATGATTTGACACACGTATGGAAATAATTAGTTGAGTTCAAAATTAACATATTCGTTTCAACGAATTATAATCCTTTTTGTCAGGGCCGACAGTCAGTTGATTCTCTGGTTTGTTTACACGGCAAGGTCGCTAGGTAGGATTAGTGCTGTGCCGCGTGAGGGTAAAAATAGCCTTTATATATGAATGTCAGGTACGAGCGGTAGAGCAGGACGTGCGTATGCTTGTTAAGAACACCCGGTGACTTCACTATATTTTCCCCACATGGGTACATGCTTCACCATACAATCATCGTTGACTCCCCTAGTCATAATTTTCAACAGGCCCTTAGCCCTTTTTCCACAAATATTTTGACCTTCCCTGCAGATGCTAGACTAGCATGGATGTTATCACTCACCATTGACGTTCGAACGGCAACGTTCTTGAGGACGTTCACCAATAGTCGTCGGCCATGTTGTTTATGAACGTCAGCCTGCATCAGTGTCGCAGTGTGTGCTACGATCAAGTCTGGGCGTTGTTGGGACAAGTGTAGGAGAATTGTCAGATAGCTGGCTTGTTCCGGTTCGTCAGCTGACTTCATCTCCTTGATAATAGTTGCGACGTGGTCATCATCGAACAGCTGGAAATATACTCACAAATCTGATTGTTGAAGAAACACGGTGGATCAGAATTTCAAACTGTCATTATGATACAGACAGACATGTTACAATAATGTTTTACAAGATAACATTACCATTATTAGCTATGTTTTAACACAACCTAAGCCACTATTCTGAAGCTCACCTACAAGAAATACTGAATCTGTATCGACAAAGGAATTTTTCCATGTTTATTGAATTGATTACTGACAGACATCATTCAATATTGTTTTAAAAGAAAGCAATATCACTATTAATTCAGTTGAACAAAACTCAAGCCACTCTATTTTGAAGCTCACTTGCAAGAAACGCGGATTTTTCCATAGTCACTATTTGATAAAATTGCTGTGAGGAGTGTGTACTTTTTACTACTAAGGCAGCACACCAGTTCAGAGGTTAAAGTGGACCCAGTGGTTACAATACACAGATACGGATGCGTTATAACGATGTATTTCCATCACGTACCTGTGGTTGACGTTGGGCTACGTCTTCCATCAGTGAGAGGACAAGCTCCCTCACGTCATCATCCCGACTGTCCATGAGGTCAAAGAAGGTCGAAAAGTGCGGCACAAGGGGCTCTGGGTTGGACGGGTACACTTTGGTTATGGGGACTGAAAAAACGTTTGCTCGTTTATTGTGATGTGAGTGAGTGAGTTATTTCTACGCCGCTTTTACTAATATTGCAGCAACTTCACTACCCCGCCGAACGTATAGCGGGTCAGTAGCCCATGCTTGAAAGAGGCGATTGACGGGATTGGGCGGTCAGGCTCGCTGACTTGTTTGACACATGTCATCGTATCCCAAATGCATAGATCGATGCTCATGCTGTTGATCAATGGATTGTCTGGTCCAGACTCGGCTACTTACAGACCGCCGCCATATAGCTGGAATATTGCTGAATGCGGAGTAAAACTAAACTTAGTCGCCTTTAACAAGCATGGGTTACTAAAATCAATTCTCACCAGGATCTTCACGGTTCGTGACAGATCTGACCTTACTGAAGTTAAGAATTCAAAATTTGGTAAAGAGCTTGAGTTAGAGAGATGATAAAGTTCGGCAAAATGTTTGTCATAATTATAGGGGAGGACACCTTAGTCCTTTACCCTTCAAACCAATGGAATATGTTTCGGCAGTTCAACCAGACACGTTATCCTGTTGACTTGTGGTTTTACATTTACAGCAAACTACGTTCATAACGAACGCGAGTATGACGAAATGACGGTTAAATCGAATATTTGTCCACTTGTTGAACATTTTGGTCGAAATGCTTATAACGAACTACAGTTATAACGAACTAAAATTAGTGGTGCCTTTAAATTCGTCATAACCGTAGTTTACTGTATATATGGTTGACATGTCAGTTGAAATTCTCCATCTACACTCACACAGTATGTCTGTGTTCTCCTCTTCAACGAACAGCTTGACCATGGCCTCAAAGTGCGGGGCCAGGGCTTTAGCCTCCTTAGAAGCTATGGAGGCTACATGGCTGATAGCAAGGCTCTGGATCTGCTCAAACTCGTTGCCCACGAAGGACACTATTCTGCAGATCAACTCGGAGGCTTTCGCTGCTGTCTCCGGGTTGTCTATCTGTGGAATAGATCAATGAAGGAATAGATTAATGCTTTGTGTGTTTTAACGCCGCACTCAGCAATAGTCCAGCTATATGGCGGCGGTCTGTAAATAATCGAGTCTGGACAAGACAATCCAGTGATCAACACCATGAGCGTCGATGTACTTAGTTTGGATACGATGACATGTGTCCACCAAGTCAGCGAGCCTGACCACCTGATCCTGTCAGTCGCCTCTTACGACAAGCATGGGTTGCTGAAGGTCAATTCTAATCCGGATTTTCAAGTGTAAACAGATACATGTAGATAGACAAAACCATTTTACCCCACAGAAGGATTTTCTGCTGGAAGTATGAGACTATATCCCAATCTCATTATTTGTGAAACGATGAGCGTCTGCCGTGCAAACTAGGAACGAACATATCTTCACGTTTCAGAATAAAACCAAACACTTGCAGTCATGATGCATGGCTTTTGCAGATTTCTTACTCAGTTAATATGTTGGACTTTAAACCTGATAAAAGAAATTTCCGATATTTTTAGTGCAATGAGCAATTGGATAGTTTGTATTATTTGCAGGCTGTTTTGTCACCTCGCCAAGCACATCTCCGGTTGTGTTTACTTCCATTCATTTACCATACATACACTGGACCTGATGGACAAATGGATTAGTTTTCAGCCCAATTCCATAGGCTTAAGTTTAGTCATCCTATCAAATTGCTTCCAAAAGCTAGAGACGTTTTGTGCTCAGGTGGAGATCCAGATGGTGATGTCACTTCCGAAATGGACCTATAATGGGAATATAATGACCTGCATTCTCGAGGATGCATTCAACACTATTTCAACTATGAGGGCTCATTGGTCACTTGGGACATGCATCTCACTCACTCACTCACTCACGCATGCAAGGACGCACTCATTCACTCACCCACTCACGCAAGGACGCACTCACCATCTTACACAACCTTGTACCAACAGTGGAGTATAGGTCGTAAAAGGCGGTGTCGGGAGTGTTGCTGTCGGGATTGATGAAGTCTCTTTGTGTCGCGGACATCGTCAGAGATATCAGAATACCAACTTCCTCATCAGACAGGATCTTTGCGTCTCTGAAACAAAGATGGGAACAAAGATATTGATAAAGTACAATTCTCAGGGCCGACTTGATTAAAGGAAGACATCGAGAGATACCCAACGGCTTAACGATACAAACAAACACGTGACTTTAAAACATCACGATGAACACACCACATTCCCTTTCTGAATCATGCACTGGAATTATAACTGCCACTTAAGGAATCGAACTCTGGTTTTAGGCGTGATGAGCGGATGCTTTAACCACCGGACTACTCCACCATCCGTGTAAGGCTGATGGTAGCGCTTGGAATGAGAGCTCAGTTACAATCTCTAAGACCACAGGCAGTGTAACTTGTAAATCAGTATTCATTTATTTATCAATACGTTAGTGTCTTACGTAATCGCGTCCATTGCCTTCGCAGCCAGGGTCTGCGCAATGTAACGCGATGATGACAGGTCCCAACGGAAGTCAGCATCTTCTAGGAGTGGCTGGAGAGTCTTCATGGAGTGGAACATCAACGTCTTTTCTTTCTGAAATAGACCCAGTTTATTAAATACAGATATATTAAGCACGCCCTAGATTGTCCCTTATTCCTTTCAACTCAAATTTAGTATTGCTTTGGGTCTTCACGACTGTAGGTATCGATCCATGGTTTCCTTTGCTCCGGTTAACTCGAACTAGAGAACATCGGACTATCCGTACCTCCAAACATGCACATTGCTCGTATTAAAAAATATAAAGGTTTTGCCTTTATTCGGAATGAAATGAAAATCGTAAAATTTGTGTCGTTTTTGAAAATATGATATGGTTCTACAAACACGAATTCCACTGAAACTGCCTATGTCTTCTCTTTTTATGGTGGGGCCGTAGTGTACCGTTTAGTGGTTAAAGCGCTCGCTCGTCCTGCCAAGGATCCGGGTTCGAGTCCTCACATGGGTACAATGTATGAAGCCCATTTCTGGTGTCTCCTGCCGTGATGTTGCTAGAATATTGCTCAAAGCGGCTTCGAATCATATCCACTCCCTCATCTTAACCTTTTCTAAATACTGTATATAAATGTGTCAAATGTAAACGAACGATACTAATCGTGCTTGTTATCTCACTTTGACCTTGTCTTAAAATGTACATTTAAAACTTTCTTATCGTGCTGGATACCTCGGTTTGACCTTTTCTTAACATTTAACTTTGTAAATTGTAATGACATAGTTATCGTGCTTCTTACCTTGATATTGAACTCCACCCTTGTTACGACCTCTGACCCCAACCTGAGCATGAACTTTGACCTTGATGCAAGGCACTTCAAGCAGTAGTAAACCATACGTTCATTCAACTCTTTGATGACCCGGTCACGTCTGAAACACCAACACACGAACATGATACTTATATAGTTGACGGTGTGTGCGTGTCAGCGTGTGTGCGTGCGCGCGTGTGTGTATTGCGTGCATTGCGTGTGGAAGTTGTGATATAAGTGCATACCTTTCACAGAATCGTTAAACCAAACTCACTCACTCACAGATTCCGAAACATCTAACGCCAGGAAGGTGAGGTTTCCAAATCACAAATCATTATACTTTGTACAAGCTTCCAAATAAACCACCCGCCATCATATGTACGTTTTTATTCATATTCCGGCCTACGCGTAACAAAAGTTCCGTTCTGGTATGTCACTTATGAAGTAATATCAAGACAAGAGACCCAAATATAGAAGAGAGGACAGTTTGGTTCAAGAACTTACTTAATCTGTTCCAAGAACGCTGATAAAACGCTGACGTAGAGGGTGGTCAGTGTCTCCTTGTTGTCATCCGGGTCCCCAGATATCTCGACGTCAGTTATAAGGTCAAGGATATCCTGTGCATCGGCAACATGAGGCTAAAATGCAAAAAACCCTTCAACAATTAAACCTGTTCGTTTCAATGATAGCGAAAAGTGTAAATGACTAAACTCAAGACATTGGGATTCGAACCCAAGACCAGCGATCCTGGTGCGTAAGGGGGGCGCACCTTTCTAAGGCCAAACCTAAGGCCATAGACGGCTGGGTTACCTACGCCTCTAGATGCCATGGCATAGATTCGTTGCAACAATATAACACTTAACTGACCAACAAAATATTGTATACACCTGATGTTTTTGAGATTTTCATGACATTCCACGCAATGCACAGGGTTTCTGCGATAGTTTGGCAACCAGTACACGGCGTTTGTGACTTGTAAGTGAAAAGAAAAACCTTTTCCCTATTTATTTACCTATTTTTTAAATAATCCCAAAATATCACATTTAATTTATCGTTAGTGAGTGAATGTGGTTTTACGCCGCTTTTAGCAATATTCAAGCAATATCACGGCGGGGGAAACCAGAAATGGGCTTCACACTTGGTACCCATGTGGGGAATCGAATTCAGGCGTGACGAACGGACGCTTTAACCACTAGGCTATCCCACCGCCCGCATTAATTATTAACGTAACAGTTTGTTTCGAACACCGACCTTCCATTTCAGGAACTTGTCCTTGACAGTCAGGATTGTATGAGCTGTGTCCGCACAGTGGCGTTTTGGTATCTTTACCAGGGACTTCAGGAGCCCAATCAGCAGACTGATATGTTCTTTGGAGCTACAACAAAGGTTGTGGATCTCAATGTTAAGGCCCCGTAAAGATCCGGGTTAGAATTGGTCTTCAGTAACCCATGCTTGTTGTAAGAGGCGACTAACGGGATCGGATGGTCAGACTCGCTGACTTGGTTGACACATGTCATCGTATCCTAATGGAGTATACTGATGCTCATACCGTTGATCACTGAATTGTCTGGTCCAGACTCGATTATCTACAGACTGCCGCCATGTAGCTGGAATATTGCTGAGTGCGGCGTAAACCTAAACTCACTCACTCATACTACAATCAACTCACACAAATTGAAAGTCAGTTCTAAATTTGTTGAACGTTTATTTAAAGCCTTATGGATTTTGTATGCATTGCACAATTTCATCCATACTATGGTCCTCACAAACCTGAGAACATATTCACAGCTAACCGGGATTCGAACGAGCATGTGGTTCAGTCGTGCCAAGAGTCTATACGGCTGATTGGGGCGCCTTGGTTGAGTGGACGACCTTTGTCCCTTCATTTAAAAAAACATACTTATAATAGGTTGTACCAAAGGATGTTCAACATGAAGCTGACGTCAAAGACGCCACCGCTTACTTGTTCATGCTGCCACAGATGACGTTGCAGACAGCAGGTTTGACCAGTAGAGCGTCGAGGAAGCTGTGGTCAGTCAGCTGGTCAAGGAACTGTCCGAACGCTGGAGTCATTGTCTCAAAGAGGCTTGAATTACCCTGGAAAGGAAAGCTGACATTGATCCATGGCGTCGAGTTAATTGTGGTCTAGAAATCCGGTCTGGAATTGCAGGCACCATATACCTGGAACACTGCTGTAGGCGGTTAAAGAAACACAACTGAAGACATACCTCATGTTTGTTTGTTTTTGTTTAGCTTGTTGTTTAACGCCGCACTTAGCAATACTCCATCTATGGTGGCGGTCTGTAAATAATCGAGTCTGGACCAGACAATCCAGTGATCAACACCATGAACATCGATGTACGCACCTTGGATACGATGACATGTGTCAACCAAGTCAGCGAGCCTGACCACCCGATCCAGTTAGTCGCCTCTTACGACAAGCATGAGTTGCTGAAGACCAATTCTAACCAGATCTTACTTATTCAATCACCGGTCCCAACTCTCACAAACATCTTTTATCAACAGCTTATATTTGCACTGGGTGCTTTTTAGCATTTTGTTCTGACTAATATCTTAGCACAGAGCAGAATTATAGAAAATACACATATGTCTTTCAGCGATTAAATTTATTGTATCAAAGTGATACAAACTAAACTCTGACCCTGACCTTCAGGACAGTGTCAGTGACGTCGTTGTACAACACCCCCATCTCCTTGACCAGATGGTGAATTTTGCAACCATGCTTATCCTTGCACATGTTGACAAGAAATGACAGTATGTCACTTGACAGTTGGACAAATAGGTTACCTCCCCTGAAAAACAGATAGAAACAGTTGCATTCGTAACTACTCGTCTCTTTCCGTGACCTACAAAAAGACTCGTACCTGAATAGTACGCCATTATTGCCAAGAATCGCGGGAAATCAATCAAATCGCTCGTAGTAAAATTTGAAACGAGGTCAAATCGTTTCTTTGCTATTATCGATTTTCATCATTATTTCCGTGATTATAAAGCTATCCTGTTACTTATATTTGTTCACGACATAAGACTCTATTTGACCCCTTGAGACCACATTGAAGTTAATATTTTGCATTGCGTCGCCTGAAAACCAGAGTGTACTAAGTCACAAAAACCTATTTTCGAGAAATTCCATCTTGAAGTTAAGGACAACAATATCTTCTAAACTTTTCGATCGAATTCTTTCAAATTTTGCACATGCATGTGACATGTTAAACAGTATCAGAAAATATCAAATTATATGTTCAAACTATTGAAATAAATAAGAAACTCACGAAAAATGATTGGAGATAGAACACTTGACTTAAGGAAATCGTGATTTTTCTCAAAACCAAAGTGTTCTAAGTGTCAAAAAACACAGCTAAA
>VKKT01001878.1:278802-289330 GCA_008038995.1 Haliotis laevigata | reverse complement strand
CGAGTGCACACTGATCCATTGACTAGAGTAGTAATGCAGTAATACGGAGTACTTTGGTAAGAAAATTACCTACCTTGTATTACTGAAGATAAACCGATCTCATAGATAAGCCGAGTTCCTAATTTGACCCTTAAAATCAGTATCAAAATGGTATGTTCTGTACATAAGCCGAACCAACAACTAGCGTTCATCTTCTTGTTGTGAACAGTCATCGGAAATAGTTTGACATGTAAAGTGCCGACCCCTTCTACGGACAGCTTTTTGGGGTCCTCAAAAGTCGGCTTATCTACGGTTATATACAGTATTAAAGCTTTGTTTCAAAACACATTCAAATGATATGCTGTTTAATCAAATTACATTCATGAGTGTGATATACTCTGTGCGAAGTTTGTGATAAGAGATATTGAGATGGTGATGTCATGGGAGAAGTGAGACTCTGGGTGTTAATCGTAACTGTATGGAGGTTGGTAGTTTGGATGATCAAGGATGGGGCATGTATACATACATATCATCTGACAGATTGTTATTATCGCCCACCCTTCGAAGTTGTCGGGGAATATAGAAACGGGGTCTTTCAGTCCATCACATTTGTTTCTGGAGCCGATCTTGAAAACTGTACATAATTTCTTCACCATGATTGGTACATGGGAAGGAATAGCTGTGAACTGATGTCATTTCATTGTTTCAGATTTTTTCAAAATTTATTTTTCGAGGTATCCATTGCAACGGCTTTGACTTTGGCAGGAAATGGTTGTAGTACTCATTCAGGAACAGATCGTGAAACTCGTAAAATATTTCTTTACCAAACTTGGCAAATCTATAGGTCAACACACATTCAATATATAGTGTAGATGTGTGATTTAGGTGTTCTTCCAATTTTCATTTTTTATATAAACTTTACATGTGGACTGAAGCCCAGAACTCAATGGCTGCAGTACGTTTCATAACCAGAGCAGAATTACAAAACTGTATGAGATATATTTACAACACTTTCTACACACATGCATCATTCAGTGCAGATGTGCCTTTCATTACTTGTAATTCCTCTGAAGATTTTACTTTTTTGTTATAAATTTTATGTGGACTCTGCACATAAAATATGCAGTGGGTTTCAATTCAGAAAGAGAAGTAAAAAGTTCTAAGAGATATATTAATGAACCTTGGTACATACATTCACTATAACATGGAGATGTGCCTTTTTCTATATAGGTTACCCACAACATATTTTTGATATATGAATTTTATAAATATGGATTAAGTTCCCTAACTACAGATGCTCAATAGAAGCAGTTACTTTTATCCCCAGAGAAACTGTAAAAGCATAAACGATGTATTTTCAAAACTTGGTACTTTCATTCACCATTTAATAGATGTGCCGTTTACTTTAAGGGTTTTCCAACACGAAATTTAATTTTGAATTTAAGAAAACAATAGAGATAATGACAACATTGATAAGCATTACTTGGTTGACATATTGCAACATAAGTTCTACTCACTAGTTTTAATTGATTGGCACACCAGTAGACAATGTAACAGACAAAGCTACTGATGGAAAGCATTCCTAGGAGATGTGTGAAAAGTTTAACAGATTTTGAGGGACAGGCATGGTCACCTGCACAGTTCTTGTATCGTCTACCACACTCTGGTAACTCTGCTGTAACGGTTTAGGATGCAACAATACATGTCTGTGTAACAATGCTACATATTACAATTCATGATAATCAAATGAACCCATTGAGCAGTACATAAGGAATCATAATATTGTAAGTCTTCACATTCATGATTAGAACCACTCTGTATCATGACAGTCTTTCTATAGCTGATATTGTACACAGTTTATGGAGGTGCCACACAGTAGGTTTATTCGAAGAAGATACAGATCGTCAACTTGTCTTGTTGGTTAGGGTAGTGGGGTAGACTAATAGTTAACGTGTTCGCTAGTCATGCCGAAGTCACCCCACTCCTGAATACATGAGCCCAGGCRCTGTAACTATGTAACTACTCCCAAGGCACAGTAGGATAGCCTCATTGTTGAAGTGCCAAAACCCCAGTTTGAATTCCCACAATTGGTACAGTGTGTGAAAACATTTTTTGCTGTCTCTTGCCGTGATAATTCTGGGATATTTCTACAACTCACTCACTTCAGTCATATGGGGGCTGGGGTAGCCTAGTCATTAATGCCGAAGACCCGGGTTCGATTCCCAACATGGGTACAATGTGTGAAGCCCATTTCTGGTGTCCCCAGATGTGATATTGCTGGAATATTGCTAAAAAAAGCAGCTTAAAACCATACTCACTCACTCACAGTTTTTTATTATGAATGATTGACAAATAGGGAAATAGAGATGACTTACTACATTGCTAGGCACAGGTTTATGTTTATGTTGTCTGCTATGTATGAGCATAAAGCATACTAACATCATGGTGTTGTGTGACAGGCTTGTTCCTCCTTTAACAAGATTGAGACAGAAAAAAAGTAACATTCCTTTTAAGAATGCTGCACATTTCTTAATCCTACTCAAATGAAGTTAAGAACACCGAATATTTTCAAATGATTATATGTTATGGCTGCTGGTTATAGCAATATATACCCTTCCATTTGCAGCCATGTTTAATTTATTTGAGTTGTATATAACCTTTAATTCAGGTGACATTACACACATTGATACAATATGTGGAACCGTTTCTTGTCTCTGTCCATCTTCACCCACAAAGAAGCAACAAACACATACCAGCATACCATGGTCATACCAATACAACATGCCATGTTATCACTACGTCACATACCAGCACAGTATACCATTAAGATACAAATACAACACATCATGCCAATACTACTTACCATGTCAGGGCGGTGGGGTAGCCTAGTGGTTAAAGCATTTGCTTGTCACGCTGAAGACCCGGGTTCGATTCCCCACATGGTTACAATGTGTGAAGCCCATTTCGGGTGTCCCCCACCGTGATATTGCAGGAATATTTTTAAAAGCGGCGTAAAACTGAACTCACTCACTTACCATGTCAGCACAGCATACCATGACCATACCAATGCAACATACCATACCAGTGTAACATGCCATGCTGACACTATTTAACATACCACWATGATATATCATTACCAATGCAACATATAATACCAATGTAACATGCCATGCTGACACTACTTAACATACCACTATGATATAACATTACCAATGCAACATATCATACCATGGTAACATGCCATGCTGACACTATTTAACATACCACTATGATATATCATTACCGATGCAACATACCATACCAGTGTTACATGCCWTGCTGACACTACTTAACATACMACTATGATATATCATTACCAATGCAACATACCATACCAGTGTAACATGCCATGCTGACACTACTTAACATACCACTATGATATATCATTACCAATGCAACGTACCATACCAATGTAACATGCCATGCCGACACTACTTAACATACCACTATGATATATCATTACCAATGCAACATACCATACCAATGTAACATGCCATGCTGACACTACTTAACATACCACTATGATATATCATTACCAATGCAACATACCACACCAATGTAACATGCCATGCTGACACTACTTAACATACCACTATGATATATCATTACCAAACCAATGCAACATACCATACCAACACTACTTGACATACCAGCATACCATTGCCAATATAACATGCCATGCAGAGTATATCATACCAATACAGTAAAATGTACGACACAATACAAACGTGCTGTCACAATGAATCATGGCATACCTTCACGTCTCATGACAAACCTACACATCTCATGACATACCACACCTTAACATACTAACACAATATGTCATACCATGTTGAAAACATCTTGTACAAACAAAACACCATTCCAATGCACATACAAACACATCAGGGCGGTAGGATAGCTAAAGGGTAAAAGCGAGGTCCCAGGTTCGATTCCCCACATGGGTACAATGTGTGAAGCCCATTTCTGGAGTCCTCCGCGGTGATATTGCGGGAATATTGCAAAAAGCGGTATAAAACTAAACTCGCTCACTCACTCACTTCAAACACATCATACCCTCCCAGCATATTGCACCAAACCAACACTAAATAGCACACAAACCAACATACCGGTGAAGCATTTACAGTCTGTACTAAGCTGTGTCAGTGTAGCTTTGTTCAGATCTAGATGTCATGTCTGTAGTATTTATTACATTGCGGGAATTTTATTACTTTCTTGTACAAGGTGCATTAGCATTAAATTTACAGTTTGTGGTCGTGCATTTGTTATTTTTTTAATGTTAGCTTTCATAAGTCATGTTATCATTCCTTTCCCCGGGCAGAATATTATGCTGCCATTCTTGGGATTGAATGAGTCTGGCATCCATGGCGCCGTTTCAAAAAGCAGTCGGAGCAAAGGGTCTTTGTTTGAAATTGTTTTGTTGTTTAACGTCGCACTCAGCAATATTCCAGCCATATAAGGCGGTGGTCTGTAAATAAGTGAGTCTGGACCAGACAATTCAACTGCATGAACATCGATCTATGCAAAGGGGATACGATGACATGCGTCAACCAAGTCAGCGAGTCTGACCACCCCATCCGTTAATCAGGACAATCATGGGCTGCTGAAAACCAGTTCTAACCCGGATCTTCACTGGGTTCAAACCAATGGAATCAGGCCCAATCAATGTGAGACTGGGTGATGATTTGGAAGCTCATCACTATGGGTGCTGTGCGTCGTTACTCCTAACATCATCGCGGGGTAGGTGGTGCGTGGTCTTGTGCGATGAGCGCAGGTCACAATTCAGCTGAAGTTAAGCAACGTTGGGCTCGGAGAGTTTTTGGATGGGTGACTCCTGACAGTTTCTGGGACTTCCTGCCCCACAACGAAGTACACATTAGGCAAGTGAGTTTGTTCAAAATTGCCTCTGTTCACCCAGCAGAAATGGGTACCCGGTGGTATGTCATGTGACTATTAACCTTCTAGCACCTCACAGGCAGCTTGGGTTATCCTGGGTAATAATGTCCGTCATGTTGTATACGCTTAGAGAATGTCCCTGCGGCGTGGAGTTCAGTGCTATATAAGTGTCCTCATTGTTATTGTAGCCTGGTACAAACTTGCTTATTAATTATGGACCACACTTTTGCAGCTGTAATATGGCTGACTGCGGTGATTAACAACACACCCAGGCGCAATCCTTCAGGTGGATAATGTTCATGAAAACTCCCGTGCTTTTCTGAAACATTCGTTTTTATGTTTTTTTCCGTTTTGTTTGAATTTCAGTTAACCGATGAAAACGAACATTGCCTGTTCCCTACATTTGTGGCAAAGACGGAGGCTCTGAATCTGATGAAACGATCTTATTTAAGTGAGATTAAACATCTGATGTAAGCATAATGGTGCCACAGTCTGATCTGATCTACACGGATGGTACTTACACCTGAGTGGAAGATACTTACATCGACGTGGATGATAATTATCGGCGTTACACAGACTATGATATTCTGTCTTGTGAAGTTGGTACCCTTGTCGGATACAGTTTGTGCAATTTATGCATGAATATGATATATTTAAATGTTTAGCAGCATGTTGATAGCTTTTTCATCTGGCCTCTTGCATGATTTCAAAATTTTCAGAAATCATTTCTCAAATTGTCAAACCATCAGTGTTAATTGTTTCGGAATTCTAGAAGTTGGTGAGTCAACAAATGAAACATACAACTTTATGAATGACAACTTCTGGTTTATTTACGTTGAGCGACGTTTCGATGTAGTTTCTTACATCATTATCAAGCTAAAAGTGTGTAAAACCAAATGTGAGGAGCATGTACACATGGTATGCTGTGACAAGCAGTACCACTTGTTATTTCTATTACATGCTGTTGTTCATGTTAATCTGCTGCTTGTCACAACATACCATGTATATATGCTTCTATATGGGCGGTATGGGTAGCCTAGTGGTTAAAGCGTCCGCTCGTCAGACCGAAGACCCGGGTTCGATTCCCCACATGGACAATGTGTGAAGCCCATTTCGGGTGTCCCCCGCCGTGATATTGCAGGAATCTTGCTAAAAGCGGCGTAAAAATAGCACTTACTCACTCGATTGCGTGCATGTATCATTCACATAATTACAACTGCATCTGCAATTATGATTTAAATAGAAGTTCAAACTATTTTTAATAAAGAAAGTTCAACATTTTTACATTATACAAAGAAGAAGTTGAGCATTTGAAAATCAAATGTCGTTTCTAAAGATATGAACATTGCTTACGTCTTTGAAAATGGTTCACGTGACTCATCACATCTGAATAAAGTATATTTTACTCTGATAGCCGATACGTCTCTGTGGGACATGATCTTAATGGGGCTGAAGACCAGAAACCTCTATTAATAACTGCTTCTTTACTGTTTGTAACGACAATTTGATGTTTCAGGGCCACTTCTCAACTTTTCCCCGCTTAATTCCCTGATGAAATATACGGAAGGGTATCCACGGGCTACTCGGAAGCCAGCACTCATTAATAAAAAAAGAATCTGTGCTTGAAGCATCATGCGTATGTCAAGTGGTTTGGTTTGGTTGTTGTTTAACGTCGTACTCAGCTATATTCTAGCTGTATGGCGGCGGTCTGTAAATAATCGAGCCTTGACCAGACAATCCAGTGATCAACAGCATAGGCACCGATCTACACAATTGGAATACGATGACATGTGTCAACCAAGTCACCGGATTCCATTAGTCGCCTCTTACGACAAGCATGGATTACTGAAGACCAGTTCTAACCCGGATCTTCACAGGTCAGTATATCAAGTGAGTGAAGAACCCACGTGTCCTACCACGACTGACTGAAACGCAACTGAACAACGTTGCCTATCGGGTGAAAGGAGCAGAATGGCAGTCGGTAATGGCCAGGGTATGCAATATATCCCATACCTCAATCTCTCAACTTCAGAACGTCGGTATCGTACGTGACCAACTTGGGGTTACAACTGTAACACGGAATCGCTTCAGACGGCACCGTCATTTGCGGCAGATGTGCACAACAGCATCCTCTACAACAGCATCTGGAATTCCGTGATTGTCGAGGCTGTTTGACCAGACAGTGTGGAAAGTGAGGCATCTCGGCAAGATGGTTTGTCAGAGGGGATGATTTGATCCAAGAAGAGCGGCCGTCATTGGTTTCAAGAACTTCAGCCAAACCAGTGATATGGAACTGGTTCGGCTCCGTCGAGGGAGAGTCAAAGTGTGCCATCGAGGCTGAGTTTGGTTCAACGCCTCTTTGAACAGTATTTGATAGACCGCTGTCTCACACACGTAACGAGGTCAAGTCAAGATGTTTGAGTGAGTATGGTTTTACGCCGTGTTTAGCAATATCACAGCGGGCAACACCAGAAATGGGTTTCCCACATTGTACACATGTTGGGAATCGAACCGGGGTCTTCGGCTTGACGAGCGAACGCTTTAACCACAAGGCTACTCCACCGCCCCGAGTCGGGATTTGTACCAACGACCATAGGTTTCTGGTAGACCTTTCCGTTTATGCGTTTCTCATTTTGATGAGTATAGTTGGTGAGTGGCCTTGGTGCAAGGCTACTTTTAGTTATATCACACATAGATAATATATGTTATATCTGGTCATGCCAGCTAAATATGAGAGGAAAGCTGGGGCAACGCGTCCATAAGCATTCAGAGAGACGTCTGTGTCTGGTCTCGTGACGCATGACAATGTCCAGATCACCAAGAACCATTCTTCTTCTCCTCAGACATAGTTTCCAGAACAGTTGAGAACCTCCATGAGTTTGGACTAACACACTAGACTCTGCTATGCATTTATCCCGTAATACCCCTTTTATCAAATTAGTACCGTAAAATAGCGATTTAAGAGCTTCTTCACCTCCGAAGCCAGCTTTCCTGATTAAATCTAGCACCATGCCGTTGTCAGTCTCGGGGTGAGGACCAGCAATTGCATACACTTCGTCTCATTCCAGCTCGATACAGATTGGTGTCAAATTACATGCAACTCACCATAACTGCACCTTAAGTTGTTAACCTTTAAAAATGACTTAACTTATCGAGAGGACAAATTGGAAACAGACTCAAGAAAGACAAGACTAACGATTTGTGTTGGTGATAGAAGAGGAAATGATCTGGCACCCGATGCACGCAACAACCTTAACACGAGACATTGGTAAAGGGCACTTTCAAACTTGTATATTTACAAAGAAATCACTCTTTGCAACTGGCTTTAGCTTATGGAAACAGATAATTTTGTCCTTTTTGCGCTTATTGGCCCTAAATTATGAAACGTTGTTTAGCTGCCTCATCGAAAGCCACTACATTAAATGGTCAAATGATTAGCTCGTCCCAACGAGTTTAATTCCCCGTGTGAGCATAAAGTGTGAAGCCTGTGTTTGTTGTTCCTCGCACTGATAGTGCTGGAATGCTGCTGAAAGCGGTGTAACCATGCTCATTACAATAGAGTGAGTGAGTTTAGTTTTGTCCCGCTTTTGACCATATTCCAGCAATATCAAGGCGGGGGACTCCAGAAATGGGCTTCGAACATTGTACCCATGTGGGGAATCGAACCCGGGTCTTCGGCGTGTCGTTTGCCCATATCTGATAGCCCACACACCTTTGTGACCCTATAGTTATGACGCTATGTATTACGTCACATATCCATCAAACAAAAATTACGCCTTTGCCATCGCCATTGCCATATCCCCATGGGATGCACGATAAATAGAGAACCTTGCGAGATATACCACAATCCTGGAATGACGCTCCTGTCATCGCCGTTCCCCGAACCCCATCGGACTCTTAAAATTAACCCATGCAAGAAACCTGTCCCCAATAGAAATTTGAGGCTTGGCTGGAAAACAGAGTCAAATAGAGTCAACTGATTGGAATCTTACATCCTCGTGCTCTCAGACGTAACTGCCGTCTTGGGATGCTCTGCAGTTATTCAGCAGCAGATTGAACACGGTAAACTTGCAAATCTCAACGCCTCACGACCGAAATACGGCTTTAAGAACCGTGTAATACCTCGTTCTGACTAGAATTTCACCTTGCAATTGGCAATGTAATTGCTCGCAGTGAAATCTAAAGCACATGTACACCGACATTTTATTGCTATGACGATAATACTGTTACCAGGAAACGTGTTTTAAGGCGGTTCGGTTCCTTTATTACATTGTTGCGAGTCCGGATTGGAATAGGTCTCTGGTACTTATGCAGGCGAAAATACAGGCTCGGGTAAAACGTCGCATGTGAGGGAGTAGTGATCAGAATAGACCCCCAAGGCATCATGCTTACGCCGCATTTAGTTATATTATAGCAATATCACCACGGGGGACACCCGAAATGGGGTTTACACATTGTACCAATGTGGGGAATCGAACTAGGGTATTTGGCGTGACGAGCGAACGCTTTAGCCATTAGGCTACCCTACCGCCCTTCGTAAGAACACACGAAATATGGGTCGGAGGTCAGGTTATGTGGGGTACGTGTATCTAGAACGTGTATCTAGAACTGACTAAATAGGCACAACCGGACACTCTGGAAACCTCTGTTGAACCAGTCGTCTTTGGGATGCAATGCAGTGTTGCATCCTTTCGTACTGCCCGGATCCGTCGAACATAGGTTCAAACTCACATTCGCCTTGGACCCGTGAAGATCCGGGGTAGAATAGGTCTCCAGCAACCCATGCTGCCACAAAAGCCAACTATGCTTGTCGTAAGAGGCGACTATCGGGATCGGGTGCTCAGGCTCGCTGACTTGGTTAACACATGTCATCGGTCCCCAGTTGCGTAGATCGATGCTCATGTTGTTGATCACTGGATTGTCTGGTCCAGACTCTCTTATTTACAGACCGCCGCCACATAGCTGGAATATTGCTGAGTGCGGCGTAAAGCTAAATTCACTCACTCACATTCGCCTTGATTGTGATTTTTATTTTGCCAGAACCACAAGACTCACTGAATCCTCTTTCTGTTTGATTGTTGGTCGTTGTAGCGCTTTGTGATGAACCATTGTTAATGTTTTTAAAATTTGTCTGGTCCAGACTCTAAAAACTAACGGACTATTAAAATAATATTGCAGACTCGCTTTCTCACCCCAAACCCATTTACTCACACTCGCTCACCCACCCAAAACCCCACTCACTCACTCGAGTGAGTGAGTATGGTTTTACGCCGCCCTTAGCTATGTTCCAGCAATATCACGGCGGGGAACACCAGAAAGGCTTCACACATTGTACCAATATGCTGAATCAAATCCGGGTCTTCCTTCGGTGTGACAAGTGAACGCTTTAACCAATAGGCTACCCCAATGCCCCTCACTCACTCCAGTACAGTGGAACCGGTTTATGGTCGCTGTATGGCACGAGGAAAGTAAGGCCACCAGAAAAGAGTGAGTTTAGTTTTACGCCGCACACAGCAATATTCAAGCTTTAAGGCGGCGGTCTGTAAATAATAGAGTCTGGACCAGACAATCTAATGATCAACAGCATGAGCATCGATCTGCGCAATTGGGAACC
>VKKT01001878.1:200240-210437 GCA_008038995.1 Haliotis laevigata | reverse complement strand
CACGTCACCGGAACAACATTTTCCAGCATGATAACGCCCGGGCCCATGCTGCCAGAGCTACATGGGACTTCCTACAGCAGAACAGTGTCAACATTATGCAGTGGCCAGCTCTTAGTCCTGATTTAAACCCAATTGAACATCTTTGGTATTAAATTCAGAGGAGACTGAATAATGCCATACCAAGGCCGAACACAGCCGATTTATTGCGCCAGGCCTTTCTCAGAGGATGGTTCAAGGTGTCAGTGGCCTTCATCAAACGATTGGTGCACTCCATGCATAGACGCTGTGCTGCAGTTATTGCCGTTCGTGATGGTCACACTAGATACTGAAGTCAAGAGTCTGAATGGACTGCAAACGTTCACGTAATGTCTTGAAATTGTGCTGTGTTATTCATTGATGTGTCAAGATATTGTACATAAAAAATGGTTTTGATCCGCTTATTATGTCAATTTCTGTAATGATTTGATTACAGTGCCTATCTAATTTTGAATTCGCACTGACGTATTTTTTGCTGCTGAGTATACTATGAATAAGGGAGGGTGGGGTAGTGGTCAAGCGTTCGATTCCCCTCATGAGTACATTGTGTGAAGCCCATTTCTGGTGTCCCTCTCCGTGATACTGCTGGAATATTGCTAAAATCGGCGTAAAACCAACTCACTCACCCACAATAAACACAATCTCCATAAATCTCTCTACATGTCGGTATATTTCTACTTTCTCAGTGAATTCTTGAATGAAGGTCCATATACATTAAGACGTTGTGTGTGTGTGTGTGTGTGTGCGTGCGCGCGCGCGCGCGTGTGCGGGTGTGTCCATGCGTGTACGCGCCAATTATTCGGCACAATATTCAACTGGTCGATTCACTAACAGTATTCATACGTGCCTTCCAAAGTTGCTTTATTGAATCAAATCACGATTTAAACGTCGATTTCTTAAAGAAATACATATTATGATTGAGGTGTTTTTTATCCGCACCTGAAATAGCTTAAAGAAAGAATACAACCTGCCTATTATTCCCATGAAGTGTATTTTTTCCGAATGTATGATATTTATATTACGGAAACACATGACTCTAATAATCAATGGTTATTCGCTACTCCAAGGTGTTATACAGTAAAGTAGCCAATCACAACGGCTTGTCTAATGTCACCCGTCTGGCTATTCATTACTCTGAATAAGCAATATTCATGATGGATTGGTTGATGCAGGTATTGATTTTATCGATTTATGTTTGTTGGAAAATAATTATAAATGGCTTTCTTTGATTAGGACGTTATTGCTGACACAGCAGTACCATAAGAGTGTTTTGTATTCAGGTGGAAAGGGGGAATGTCTATAGGAATAGCAGCCTCTATTATACTTTGTGTTTTGCTTCCATTCTATTTTAGTAAATGCTCCGGACAAATTCACTATAATCTTCGTTTCGAGCTTGGGGGCGGTGGGTAGCCTAGTGGTTGACGAGTTCGCTCGTCACGCTCCAGACCCGGGTTCGATTCTCCACATCAGTGAAGTCCATTTCTGGTGTCCAAACCATGATTTTGCTTGAATATTGCTAAAAGCGACATAAAACCATACTCACTCACTTCGTGCCAGAATTGAATGCCACAACACTTTTATTTAGCCATCCAGTCAAAAAAACTCTCATGAGCGAGAGAGATTCTGTGGTGAGTCAAAGATTGGAGAGATGGTGACGTCACGAGAGGAGACGTCACGCTGTGGTGGGTAAAGGTATTGGGGTATTTATTCTCATGGAATGGAAGTACAATACACTCGACCGAACCCGTAAAGATCCGGGCTGAATTGATCTTCAGCAACCCATGCTTGTTGTAAGAGGTGTTTTACGGGATCGGGTGGTCAGGCTTGCTGACATGATTGACACATGTCATCGTATCCCAGTTGCGGAGGTCAATGATCATGCTGTTGATCACTGGATTGCCTGGTCCAGACTCGATTATTTGCCGACCCATAGCTGGAATATTGCTGCGTGCGGCTATAAACAACAAACAAATGACAAAAAAAATATTTGAAAAAAACAACCCAGATTGCTGCAAGGTGCAAAAATATCTTGCCTTGCGTGCACAAATGAATATTTTGTCCTTAAATATAAATGTATCTCCAAGTGCTACGTTGAAACAAAGGCATTCATAGTGAGTGAGTTTATTTTTAGGCCGCTTTTGACAATATTTCAGCAATATCACGGCGGCGGGACACCAGAAATGGGCTTCACACATTGTACCCATGTAGGGACTCGAAACCGGGTCTTCGGTGTGGCGAGAGAACCCTTTAACCACTAGGCTACCCACCGTCCCTGAATCGCACTCAAAATTCCGGTTACTGTTGAGTCGCTGTTTTTTCAGAATATAGAAAAAGTACAACACCATACTACATCTTTTAATACAAAAGCTAATAGCGACACAGGTTCCAACAGGTTCCAACAGGTTCCCACTGTCCACGAGCGGTAGTCCAAATTGACTACTGTGGTGATTAAGAATTGTCTGGTGACAGTTATTGCTTCGGCTGTCGGGGCAAGGATCTGCAGCATTTCAAAGATGACATTTTTCTTTCTTGTGACAGACTACTTAAAACGTACAACACTCTGTGCCGCTATAATCGTGTCACTGACCTTTGCCCGGCTCTTAATTATGTTCCTCTGATCATGGATGAAGCTAAATTCGTGCATGCGGTTACATGCGTTAATTTCACCTTATTTCATATAAATCAGTGGGTTTTTTGTATTTGTTGCTTTAAATATTGAAAAAATTATATCCTACTGGTCTTTTTACTGGAACATGTATATTTGCAAGGATATCACATTATTGCTTCAGAAAGCCTTTTGGTTCTACATATAATGGCTAAAGTGTCCGATCGTCACACTGAAGACCCGGGTTCGATTCCCCACATGGGTACAATGTGAAGCAAATCTCTTGTCCCCCCCCGTGAAATTGCTGGAATATAAATATAAAACCATACTCACTCACTATTTTTCTTATTGTCTAATTTTGTTTGGCAGCAGCAACCCCAGATCACCAGTTTCCCCAAAGTGGTATGGTCCAAGACCTTCATCACTCGTGCTTTCTCAAAACGTGACGCTAAGAGTCGTGAAACGGAAATACTGTTCCCGTCGGCGTTTAACCAAACCCATTTACAATACTTTTCGTAATGCAGATATACTTTTTACTCATGTTTCTGTATCAGACATCGCTACGTTACGAACAGAAAGGTGACAAATCGCGTCCTTACATAACAAACCAAACGGGCGTGTTTCTTTCAGACCTTACAAAGTCATCCGTGCTTGGAAGGCAGCGTCTGACGATTCACAGTTGTGACGAGAAACTTGGCTGTGTTCGATTCCACTGCACCCAAGTACAAAAACAAACTGAATATTATATTTTATTCGACCTTTTTTGGCCTTTTAAGGTAATATAGACATCTGAACTATTTGTTGTAGGTAGCGTGGTTGAATCGGAACAGATTTCGTTGAAGAAACAAAGAAATGGCGGTAGATTACTCTTGGCTTAAACGCATGCCGCGACCTTGACCTTCTGATGAGCACAGGTAGGTAAATTTGTTCTTTGCAAATTACATATGTTCACCTACTCTTAATCTACTTACTCGCAGCGTTGGCCTTTGTTACTCATAAAAGATGCATACGTTTTCTTTTCGCTAATCGTATGGTTTGCGATCGAGATACTATAAAAAGTACAATTTAAAAAGGTTTTTGTTTCATAAAAGATTTTCTAGTAATGCTGCTTTTTCTTTCGCGTTCTTACTAAGACATTCCCTTTCATAACAAAGGGGCAATGGGGTAGCCTATTAGTTAAAGCGTTCGCTCGCCACGCCGAAACCCCGGGTTCGATTCCCACATGGGTACAATGTGTGAAGGCAATTTGTGGTGTCCCCTGCCGTGCTATTGCTGGCATATTGCTAAAGGTGGCGTAAAACCATACTTACTCACTCCACATAGACGGCGTTTAAGTCAGAACTGTCTGATTTCTAAATTTCGAATGGAACTCTCTCACTCACTCACTCATCCACTCACTTCATAACAAAAAATTCACAACGCCGATGAGAAAGGAAAGAGTCTGACAAATCTGGCTCTGTCTATTTCTGATTTGTGTAATTAGATTTCCTAATGTATGATGTCGCGTCTGAATGTAAAACGGTAAATCTCTGAAACAATGACGTGTGTCAGTTAATGATGTTTAACATCACCGTCTGCAGTATTCCAGGTATAGGGCGGTTATGTAATAATCCATACAATCGGACGATAACAGACGGTGCCAGCTCTGTCAGTGCGACCAATATCGAGCATAGGTTAAATATTTTACCGGATGTCGAGGTACAGGGTTATCTGGTAGGAGAATGCCAGTTTTTTAATGTTGAATATATTTTTTACTTTTCTTTTTTTGCAAAGAGCTTAGGCAGGCATGTCGCTGGACTATTGTTAAAACAGCTCTAAAAACAAGTAAAGTAACAAATATTGATGATAAAATCAATCACGGGTTTGTTTGGCCCTGATTCCATTATTTACAAAGGTCGTGATTGTACCCATCATGGAATCGAACACAGGTCTTCAGCGTGACGATCGAACCCGTTGCTGAGAGCGGAGCTAGGCATAAGATAACAAAACCCAGAAGACCCAAGATCCCTCAAACCTCTCTGAGTGAGTGAGTGAGAGTGAGTGAATGAGTGAGTTGGAGAGAGAGAGTAAGTGAGTGAGTGAGTGAGTGAGAGAGTGAATGAGTTTGTCAGCATTTACCAATTGTCTAACAAGATTACATCAGGGGACACCGAAAATCAACTTCACATGTTATACCCATGAGGGGATCGAACCCGGGTCTTCGCTGTGACGAGCGAACGCTTTGACCGCAAGGCTACCTCTCTTCACCCTAATACCTATGGAGCAGACTCTTGAAGTTACAAAGTCTCCCTGGTGAGACTGACGTCCTCCACAGTAATGTTATTTCGTAATGTATTGAGAACAGCTGGGTGTTCCCTAGGATCGATACTTGGTGAATTGCCTTCCTGGGATTCACTTATTGCCTAAAGACATTCATAAAGCTCCCGCGGTTTACACGCTAGATGAACAGCCTGTAATGCCTTACACCGAACCGTCTCAATACGTCATTAATCACATAGGACAATCAGTAACAATTGCTTTGTAGTACCGGTCCGAAGTGCGTCGAGGCCAAATTATTTTGGCATTTTCTCAGAGCGAATTCCCCTGAGAACTGGTAATGATCCTGCAAAGATCACCGCTGACGTAATGTCAGTATCGAACATAATAACTTCTTAAGTGGACGTGTTTTATGTACAAAAACGTTAGGCTCGTCCAGCTCCTGACTGGCGTCTTCCAATGTTTAGTAATTTGTTTGTTGTTTAAAGCGACGATATAACCGTGAAGATCCAGGTTAGAATGGGTCTTCTGCAGCCCGTGTCTGTAAGAGGCGACTAACGGGATCGTTTGGTCAGGCTCTCTGACTTGGTTGACACATGTCATCGTATCCCAACTGCGTATGTCGACGCTCATGTTGTTGATCACTGGATTGTCTGGTCCAGACTGGATTATTTACAGACCGAGGCCATAGAGGTGGAATATTGATGAGTGCGGCGTTAAACAACAAACCAGCCAACTTAATTGGACGAGTTTTCTTTTTCKAACATCAATTGTTGAATTTTCTGTATCTTTGTCACTGGCGTTTTACTGCTTTGTTCATTGATTTCAAAGTTATTTTTTTGCAACTTTGCGTTTTTAAATGAAATAATATAAGTATTATCTATATTAATTTTGTGGAATCATGCATTTGATACTATATTCTGACGGACGTCTTTCAACGTTTGGTAATTTGTTGGTTGTTTAACGCAGCAATATAACAGTAAAGATCAGGGATAGAATGTGTCTTCAGCAACCCAAGCTTGTAAGAGGCGACTAACGAGACTGGGTGGTCAGGCTCGCTGACTTGGTTGACACATGTCATCGTATCCCAGTTGCTTGATGTCAGTGGAAGATATGATCCAGATTACTTACGGACCGACGTCATATAATTGTAATATCGCTGTGCGCGTTGAATAACAAATAAACAAGCTAACTTCCGGTTTTTTAGGTAGAGATTATGCAGATTTTAAAGTTTTTTATCTTGCTGAAATTATGCCGGCATGGCTGACAGGTTTCTGACTACCGAGTGAGGGAAAATGGCAATCGCTACATTTATAACAGCTTCTGTTATGATCCGTGAACAGAAATAGGTACACGTTGTTCTGCCAAAGGGCCACATAGACAAACTGACTTTTTTACGTAGTGAGTGAGTGAGTTAGTGTGTGAGTGAGTGAAGTGAGTGAGTGAGTAAAAGGTGAATATGTGAGTGAATAATGAGCATGACAGTCACAATGGTATATTAATTTCGAGTGTCGTTTTCCCGCTTTTTATAACATTTTAAATACTCGTAAATAAACATATGCATACATCACGTTATGTCAAGCTGTGTTGGCTTTACATCATGACCTTTGATTTTTATTGCATCACGGTATATGAAGGTAATTATAAATGCTCCCTGAGAAACCCACAGCGAGTTATAATTTCAAGTTATAAAATTTTATAATCAAAATAGAAAAAAACTAAAGTGAGCTACAGACTGTCTGGTTCTATTTGTGAACATCTATCACCACACTAATCTACGAGAGATACTAGAGTTTTTTTCCGATCCCGATGTGACAACTTCGACATCATGTGCAGCAAATATTATGCAATATTAAACCCTTTCAAGGATCAAGACCACGAGAGTGACGTCAATATTGTATAACTGTAGCAACGGAAGAGAGTCGTGTTGCAGTTATTGGTTCATTTTCCTTCCTGAAAATACCCAAGTGGTTCTAATCTTCAGAATAAAGCCAAACCGTTTCTCTTAAGTCCTCGAAGTCATGAGAAAGGAGCAGCGCACTCAATCACGGGGAGATTAATCAAGACGAGCAGTGAGCCAGTTCGTAGATCTCACAACATCCAGGTTCCACTGGCGGCGGGGACAGTCGCCTACAGCAGTAGATCAGGCACCGAGGAGGTGTTGCTGCCGATCTACGTATACAGCTGGTATAAATAGGCTGTCTGCTATTCAAAGAAATTGATTTTGTCCACTATCAAGTGTCTTTTAAAGCCCGACTTGTCATCTGCAGTCCTGGTGTGTTGCAGATGACTCTGGCGGGAGCAATGACCTGAGCCGCTCATGGAAAACCCTCACTCGTACAACTGGGAGCGGACCGATAGAGATCCGTGTATGGAGCTGTAAGCACTGGACAGCGGTGGTGAAGCCTGGGGATACGATTTCGGAACTGAAATACTGTGTCATCTTCCGATATCAGTGTTTGTGTGAAGAATAACCGTTTGACCTGTTCTTGAACTGGTCGTGTCATCATTGATCCTGTGATGCTCCCACGAGTGATGTGATTCAGGAGATATTTCGTAACGAGTGTATCGGACTTAAGGTAAGTGTGATGATACCTTTGCTGTGCATTTCTTACTGTAAAGGTGGGATATGCCACTCAAACATTGCCGCTCTTTACACGAGGTCTGGCAGGACGTCGTGTTGTTAGACAGTACGCTCGTCTTCTCACCTGAGAAATCAATGACTCTGGTGGGTCTACTGTGTACACATGCATGTACTATCAGGGAAATAGCCAGAAGCCATGATGGTATAGAGGGCAGTAACGGTAGGACGGGACATGTGGAGAGCTGGTGGTATAGCAGTGCCTCTGTAGGTATGACAGATGCACTGCTGGTATTAAGGTGGCACTGGTGGTATGAAAGGGGCACTGGTAGTTTCACCGCGCGCTGATCATACGACGGGGACAATGACGATATGACAGGGCCGCTGATGGTATGACAGTACCACTATAGGTATGACAGGGGTACTACTGGTATAACGCCACACTGGTGGTACGACAGGCTGGTGCACTGGTGGTGTTACTGCGGCACTGATCATACAGCGTGGGCACTGGCGATATGACAGGGGCGCTGATGGTATGACGTGGGCACTAATGGTATGATAGGGGCACTTGTGGTGTTGCCGACACTGGTGGTAAGAGAGGGTCACTGTGGTATGATAGGGGAACGGGTAGTGTTTCCGCACCCTGAAACGACGGGGGCAATGATGGTATGACAGCGCTGGTGGTATGACAGTGCCGCTATAGGTATGACATAGGCACTGGTGGTAAGACAGGGGAACTTTGGTATGATAGAGGCACTGGTATTGTCGCGCTGATCATACGACGGGGGCAATGATGATATGACTAGGGCAATGACGAGATGACAGGGGCGCTGATGGTATGATCGTACCGCTATAGGTATGACAGGGGTACTACTGGTATTATGCCACACTGGTGGTAAGAGAGTAAACTGTGGTAAGATAGGGGCACTGGTGATTTTACGGCGGCACTGATCATACGACGGGGCACTGAAGACATATGACAGGTGCTCTTGGTGGAACTGTAACCTAAAATGAAACCATATGTTTTAAGGAAGTGAATAGGTTGTTACATAGCTAATCAAAACAAAGTGAAAGGGAACATTACCTTAGTTCTCCATATACAGTGGTTAGGGGGCTGACCTGAGGTTGTACACTGAAAATAATCGTACACGCACGGACGCACGAATGCACGCGCACACACATACGCACATGCTCGAACTTATGAGAAAACAACATGTAGTTTGGGTCAAAAGGGCCTCCTTTAAGAGAAAAAAATATGTTTTGGAGCATTAAAAAAACTGTTCGAAAAGCAAATCAAGGGACCTTGGTCTTTGACATGACAAACCAACGCCTTAACCACCACCCCACATTCTAGAAATCAACAAGAACTTCCATGGGGCAAAATTATGCAATCTACACACATTTCTTCTTGTTTCACATCGTGTAAGTTCTGACACACTGTTCGTATATGGGGCTCGAGGTTTATAAATTCCGGGTTACCCAGGGACGGTGGGGTAACCTAGTGGTTAATGCGTTCGCTCGTCACGCCGAAGACCCGGGTTCGATTCCCCATATGGGTACAATGTGTGAAGCAAATTTCTGGTGTCACACGCCGTGATATTGCTGAAATATTGCTAAAAGCGGCGTTAAATCTAAACTCACTCACTCCGAGCTAACCGAGCTGATATGATTTCTTTATTTTGAAAGAAATGACTATAATAAAACAATTCTGAATGTAAACAAATAAGGATGAGCTATTATATTGTGGGGAATATTTTACGTAACCTTTGTTTTTGAGGCGCCATTGCATCTCCAGTGAATGGAGCGGGGAATCGAGGAAATATTTGTTGTTTTGGTGGGCTTTTCTTTCTTATGATGGAAGTGAAGCAGAATCGGTCCCCAGAAATGATATCAGACTGGTTCATGAACGTACCGATTCTTCATTTAGATAAGGCGAGTTTTGATATGGCCAGCTTGTCAGGTCTTCACGTGTAGACATTCGCATATCAGTAAACTATGCGATTTTAATGAGGTTGCCGTGCGCTGTGTCGGAATGGATGTGACGTTCTCAACATTCCGATAGTTGTTCATGCATTGGGCTTTCTAAAAGTTCAGATGTACTGATACTGTGTACATGGAATTCTTCGAGGAGGACGTTTTTGATGGAGATGCTTATTCCGTGTGAGGACGCTATCTTCTGTAGACAAACGCCGTGCTCATATATCATGACCTGCAACTCGAGTTCATTGCAAGTGGGACCTGGAATATGGCGATATGACATTCATCTGATATGACTTCTTAAAGTGGTGTGACAGTGCTCTGTCTCTTTGAGGCTGCGTCGACCATGACTGGGGCTAGAATATTCTGGCAATCCAGAGGTTATGCCATCTTTAATGAAACAATTTTGTTCGTTCAGCATTAGCAAACATAACCTGTACTCAACGATATGAATTGGTCAGCTGGAAGAGATTGTATAGATTTGTACTGTCCAAATGATTTAGGATGTATTGTATAAAGGAACCGTCGAACAGAAATATTGGTAAGTATTGTATTCATGGGAACTGCCCAGCAGAAGTATTGGTAAGTAATGTATACAGGGGAACTGTCCAGCAGGCACTTTCGGGAAGTATTGTACAGAGGTGAATTCGAACTGACCAATGAAGGAGGTTCAGGAAGAATTGTATACATATGAACTGTCCATCTGAAGGAGATTCAGGAAGTATTGTATATACGAACTGTC
>VKKT01001878.1:105019-115849 GCA_008038995.1 Haliotis laevigata | reverse complement strand
CTAAATTAAGAATCCTCGCACAGGGCTAACTGGCGCGCTGTTCTCTTGATGTGTCTGCCCCCCTACATGAAGACGAACGTTACCAGAAAAACAAATGATAAACAGTTTAATGACGGTTTACGTTCGGATTAAATATCTTCTCTAAGTTATTTTAAACGTCAGAAAACATAAACGTAATGTTTCCACCAGCGATGTTAGGTGAGTGAAGCAACTGCAAACCAAGAAACGGGATGCAACGTAGTAGTTTACTGTAGGAGGCTGTACGAGGCGATGACAACTAACATGCATCGTGACGTCGCTTACGTTGTGACGTAATGTAAAATGGTTTGATTACAAGGGGGCACACTAGAATGGCGCAGTGACGGGATAATGTCATTCAATTCTTACGTCATCAAAAAACTATACCTTTATTGTCTGGTAATGTATTTTTTTTTATTGTTCTAACCGCTAGGCACCTTAGAACCCACCTTATAACTAACTGACCATCGCTGAGTTTGTCACAAGACACATATCCTTTTCCAGTTCAAGATTGTTCACACATATCTTGGGCAGGAATGTGAAACAAGTCCATATCCTCAGCAGCTGTGAATAGGGGATATACTGTGATTAAG
This sequence comes from Haliotis laevigata, assembly GCA_008038995.1. Lineage (NCBI taxonomy): Eukaryota > Metazoa > Mollusca > Gastropoda > Lepetellida > Haliotidae > Haliotis > Haliotis laevigata. The sequence goes on along the minus strand of VKKT01001878.1, from coordinate 115,238 downwards.
TATATACTTTATGAAAGTGAAAGTGGAAAACAGAACTGATCCCAACAGGATGGTGCTCATGTATGTAGTGTCCATATTGTTTGGCAGGACATTAAAGTGTTGCGGATGTCTTATATATCATTATCATTGTTGTTCATGTTTTTCTAGATATGACCTTCACCCATGAAGGAAATAAGACCTATTTTGACCGTCTGGTCAACTTTGAGAAGATGGTAAGTTGAAAAATAATAAAGTTACTAGTTCCAAACCCATGGTACCTCAGTAATGAAATTAATCTCCAAGGATTAACGCATGTCAGTGCTGATATATTTGTAGGCTTGCAGTTAAAAAATGAGACCTACTTGAATGACAGGAAAATGAATGCAGCTGCATATATTTACTTGTCATTATGTTTCATTTTCATATTTTAACTTCACAGAACAATTTCATATGTCATTTTATGATGTTTTTGTCAAAGTTTATCTAACTTGATCTGAATATTCACCCTGCAGAAAATGGGTACCCGGTGGGATTAGTCATGTGACTTTTAACCTTCTAGCACCTCACAGGCAGCTTGTGTTATCCAGGGTAATGATAATCAGATTGTAGTTTGTGTGCTTTGAGCATGCTCAGGAAATGCTATATGCATGATACAAATATGCTGATATTATTATTATTATTATTATTATTCATGTCAGTTTTACGAGGATGGGACTATCAGAGCTCTGAGGTGTGGGTCTGTTTGTCACTGCCATACCCAGCTGTGTCTGAGGGAAGACTTTACGTTTACGATCAGAAACACTTTTTCCTGCCAATGAAGTTAATGTTCTATGTCATGGTTAAATGTTCTACAACACCTGTAAAAAAGCCATGCAAGAGTCATTTCCAAATATATTATATTGTTGTATTATGTTGTAGCACATGATTGGCCAGACGATAAAGACAGTGCGTGTGTGTCGCAGTGTACCTTTTGGTAGGTAATTTGCCCATCACTCTCCTTTTGGCCATCAATCTTAGTTCATTGATCTTTTTCTTCAAAATAATATCTGACTTCTTGAAAATCTGACGAAATCTCCAAAGTAGGCTGCATTGAGAGAATGTCCTCATCAGCCAACCAGTTTCAAGGCTTCTAACATCTCAGTTGGAGGGAAGAAAGCTTTCAGACCAGGATGGTCTTCAAGATAATTTTCCTGAATCAAGATAGTAACAAAATGAAGCCAAGTGACATTTCATTGACAGAGGAACCCACTCATCTTTATTTTTCTTTTGAACTGTTTTAATTGTACACTTAACAGTGCCAAATGTTCTGTGAGATAAGTATTTAGCTCCAGGAGGTCACTGAATGGTTGTGGCAATTGTTTATGTATGCTGACATCTGTTATGAATTATGTCCAGATATGGAGCTTCCCCCATCACTGAAGACAAGCCCTGATGTGAGGAGCTATGTCAGGTAAGGAGGACACACAGATTGATCAAGGAGCTCAATACTCCCAGTAGGCACTGACTGATCAAAGATCTCAATACACCCAGTACACACTGATTGATCAAGGAGCTCAATACTCCCAGTAGGCACTGATTGATCAAGGAGCTCAATACTTCCAGTAAGCACTGATTGATCAAGGAGCTCAATACTCCCAGTAGGCACTGATTGATCAAGGAGCTCAATACTTCCAGTAGGCACTGATTGATCAAGGAGCTCAATACAGCCAGTAGGCACTGATTGATCAAGGAGCTAAATACTCCCAGTGGGCACTGATTGATCAAGGAACTCAATACACCCAGTAGGCACTGATTGATCAAGGAGCTCAATACACCCAGTACACACTGATTGATCAAGGAACTCAATAAACCCAGTACACACTGATTGATCAAGGAACTCAATACACCCAGTAGGCACCGATTGATCAAGGATCTTAATACACCCAGTAGGCACTGATTGATCAAGGAGGTCAATACTCCCAGTAGGCACTGATTGATCAAGGATCTCAATACACCCAGTAGGCACTGATTGATCAAGGAGCTCAATACATCCAGCACACACTGATTGATCAAGGAACTCAATACATCCAGCACACACTGATTGATCAAGGAAATCAATACACCCAGTACACACTGATTGATCAAGGAGTCCAATACATCTTGTACACACTGATAAATCTCGTGTTGAAAGTTGCTGAGATTTTTACCCAGAGAGGTATCAAATCTGATTTAGAAAATCTGATTTCAATGAGACTGGATGGTACTGAATCCAAGATAATTGTCCAATACCATCCTTGATGATACCATATGAGATCAAGAGTCAGCTTACACATTGGAGTTTGACTCACTGACCTGGTTGACATGTCACCATGTACTAGTGTTACCAAGTGTGTAGATCAGTACTCATGATATGAATCACTGGATTATCTGGTCCAGGCTTGATTATATACAGACTGTTGTCATTTAGCTATAACATATCTGCTATTGACATACAACAAACAAAACGTATGACAGTTTTCTTAAAGTAAGATCAAGTGTTTTCTGTTTCAGGAATCTCAGTGTGATAGACAATCAGAGGACTTTAACTCAGCTGTCTCATAAACTTGAGCCACGGAGGACATGACACTCAGTGGGGTGTTAGATGTTATTACATGTGTAGGCCCTGCTGGATGCTCAGCAATGCTCCTCAATAACCCATACTGTGCCTTGAAACCTTGGACATCTCCACTTCAGTGTCATCCACCAACACTGGCTGTAGTGAGGATACGTGACCGGGAGCAGAGAAACCTTCAAGGAACAGATGTTGTTGTCATGCGAGGAGATGTCATAGCCATGGAAAGAGATGTTATCACTATAGGTTGCGATGTCATAGCCATGGGAAGAGGTGTTATCACTATAGGTAGTGTTGTCATAGCCATGGGAAGAGATATTATCCTATAGGTAGTGATGTCATATCCACGGGAAGAAATGTTATCACCATAGGTTGTGATGTCATAGCCATGGGAAGAGATGTTATCACCATAGGTTGTGATGTCATAGCCATGGGAAGAGATGTTACACTGTAGGTTGTGATGTCATAGCCGTGGGAAGAGATGTTATCACCATAGATCGTAATGTTATCGCCATGGGAAGCGATGTCATAGCCATGGGAAGAGATGTTATCACCATAAGATATGGTTCACTCTAGAAAGCTATGTTATCACCATGAGTAGATGTGCAATTGCCATGGAAGGCCATGTTTAATACTGTGGGAAGATATGTTATCACCATGGGAGGATTTGTTATCATCATGGGAAGAATTATTATGTTATCATCATGAGTAGATGTGTAATGACCAAGGAAGGGGATGTTATGACCATGGGAAGATATGTTGTCTACATGCCAACACATGTTGTCGCAAAAATCATGAAATGTTATAGTCATGTGAAGATGTGCTATTCTTATTGGTTGAAATATTATCTCTGTAGGAGGAAACTTCACCAGGGGAAGATATGCTTTCACCTTGGGAAGATATGCTATCACCAGGGGAAGATATGCTATCACCAGGGGAGGATATGCTATCACCTTGGGTAGATATCACTTTGTAAAGATATGCTACCACCAGAGGAAAGTATGCTATCACCTTGGGAAGATATGATGTCACCAGGGGAAGATATGCTATCACCTTGGGTAGATATGCTATCACCAGGGGAAGATATGCTATCACCAGGGGAAGACATGCTATTACATTGGGAAGATATGCTATCACCAAGGGAAGATAAGCTTTCACCAAGGGAAAATATGCTATCACCTTTTGAAAATATGCTATCACCAGGGGAAGATATGTGATCACCAGGGGAAAATATGTTATTACCTTGGGAAGATATGCTATCACCAAGGGAAAATATGTTATTACCTTAGGAAGATTTGCTATCACCAGGGGAAGATATGCTATCACCTTGGGTAGATATGCTATCACCTTGGAAAGATAAAAGATCACTATGGGAAGTAGCTTAAAGTTGGTCCAGCTGATTCAATGTTCTCATGTTTGTTATACCCAATGGTTGTGATATTATCCAGATAATATGCCAAGATGATGTTCATGTGATATATCCACTGTTTTATTGTTGTGTTATGTGGAATAAGATGTTAACTGAATGATTGGTAAACGGGATAACATATATTTTTATCAGTGGGAAAGTCATCTACATGTTGATCAAATGGGAAAGCATCTATTTCAAGGTCAGATGGGAAAGCATCTATCTGTAGGTCAAATGGGAAAGCACTTATCTGTAGGCCAAATGGGAAAGCATCTATTTCTAGGGCAAATGGGAAAGTATCTTGCTGTAGGTCCAATGGGAAAGCATCTTTCTGTAGGTGCAATGGGAAAGCATCTTTCTGTAGGTCCAATGGGAAAGCCATTTCTTATCGGTCCAATGGGAAAGCATCTTTCTGTAGGTCAAATGGGAAAGCATCTTTCTGTAGATCAAATGTGAAAGCATCTATCTGTAGGCCAAATGGGAAAGCATATTTCTGTAGGTCAAATGGGAAAGCATCTTTCTGTAGGTCAAATTGGTAAGCCATTTCTCATAGGTCAAATGGGAAAACAATTAAAAAAATGGGAAAGGTCAAAATGAAGATCAAATGGGAAGACAGTGTTTCTTTAGTCCAAAAAATGTTCTTTAGGTCAAACTGGAAGAACATCTTTCTGTAGATAAAATGGAGAAAAAAAACCCATCCTATTGTAGATCAAATACGAAATAACATATCTGCCATTGGGTCTAATAGGAAGAACATCTTTCTGTAGGTTAAGTAGAAATGCCATGTTATTCCTGTTATTAATTAGGTCAGAGGGAATAATTTTGTGCAGATGTATCTGTAATGCTTTTCTTTTCAAAGAAAAGGATGGTTGAGTATGTGTCTGAATTCAAAGAAATAGCTTAAACATTTGCCCTTTTTGTCTTGGTAACAACATCTTAAATTTTGTTTTTATATACAACAACTTGTTACACTTTTAATTACAGGTTGTCACCTAAATAGGTTTCTGAATGAGGTATTTCTGCTGATTGAATGCCCAACAGAATGTGTCAGTATCTAATGTCAAGCTACTACAATCAACAATAATTCTAATTCTCTGAGTGTTTGTTTTAAACAGTATGTTTGTTTAAAAAATTATGGATCATTGGGAAATCTTGGAATAGTGACATGCTAATATTGCTTCTAGATCTAAAACCTTTAATGATTGAATTATTCTGTGACCTCAATTTAGTAAATAGCTTTAAATATTTTTGACTGTTTAAAATGTACTGCTATTGTGCTAATTAAGGCAAAAAGTGACAGGGATCTTTGAACATGCACCTGTGAAGATCCGGGTTAGAATTGCTCTTTAGTAACTCATGCTTATTGTAGGAAGCGACTAACAGGATCAGGTGGTCAGGCTCGCTTACTTGGTTTACACATGTTATCGTATCCAAGTTGTGTATATGGATGCTCATGCTGTTGATCACTGGATAGTCTGGTCCAGATTTGATTATTTAGAGACCGCTGCCATATATATGGATTTCTGAGTGCACTGTAAAAATAAATTTACTCACTCACTCTCACTTAACACACCATTATAATGATAACAAGCACAAGCATCCTAGTGTTGTTCTAGACCAGTGTCAATTCCAGGTTAACATTGGTCCTAGAGCCCTGTTAGAAGTACTTGACAATCAGACAGAATGGATTGTCAGAATCACTAACTCACCCCTTTGGCAGAGAATTACTCAGCATATCATCCTCTGGTTTGCCTGGTACGGACTCCATTATTTATAGGCTGACGCCATGTTATTGTAATATTTCTGAATTTGGCATTAAACTACAAATATACAAACAAAAAGGGCACTCAATGCTACACTACTGTTAGCTGCTAAACAATTTGAAGAGGAAGAGAAAAAAGTAATCTCAAAACCCTTCTCAACTCTGTTATTCCCTTGAACATACTTATTCACAACAAGAAAGGTTGTTCATACAATATATTAAACTGCAAAACTATCATGTGGGCACTAGTGTCATGACAACTAATTAACAATAATGTTATAGGAAATTAAATCTTGTCTGTTTTATCTTATCTATTCATTTCACTCTATCGATCAGTGTGTTTTCACACAAAAATCTCGAATTTAGGGTAGGCTAGATATTGAATGATAATGATTAAGATGAAAGCAGATAAACATCTAATGTGACTGAGAAATGACTGTCAGTTGTTGAAACTTTAGCCTGATGCTAAATGTGTGAGAGTTGATATGCATATGTTGTTTCATATATTGAACTGGCTATCTTTCACATGAATTTCAGGGTCATTATGTTTTGTTATAATCTTATTTGGGAAACCAGAAGAAATGATGATTAAGTACCATCTTCCTGCTGTTGTCATAGCAACTGCTTCCTTTGTGTGGCTGTGAGTTACAGAATGTGACAGATGAATGGCATGGATGTGATAGATGACATTTTTATGATTCCTTAACATTTGTATCTTGTTCATGTTTATTTATTTGTATATGGGCATGGTGTATATGATTAGACTGGCAAATTACAGGAATGAAATAATGATTGATAGTTGAATATGATTATGATGATGTGAACTCTATATGGTTTTACAGACTGACACAGTTGGATCTAAGGGAGGAAGATATATTTAATACAAAAAGAAAATTATCAACACCATTGTCAGGCCTAAAAAATGTTGTGGTTCCGATTACCCAACCGACCCTTGAATTCTGGTGTGGACCCTATATTTCTTAAGCAGTATGAATAAAATAAGGGTTCATTTACCATTATTTTTTTCGGCACCGACGGACATCGGTCATCCTGATAGAGAAAGTCGACATGATGGCTGCAAACTTACTTAAATAAACAATTACACATTGATAAATTACTATGATATTACTTGAACTGATGATTTTATTTTTAATTTTTTTCCTCCTGTCTTTAGGTTTTCCTAGGACAAAATTCTGTAAAACAAGAAATATAATTGTTCAGGCCTTAATTTTTTTGAAAAATGTAAAAAAAAAGATATTCCTACCTACCTCCCCCAAGTTTTTAAGAGCTGTAACCACAACATTATTTTTATTTGGCCTCAACAATATATATGATTGTTTGATGATGTGGACACACAAATAATCTGTATTTGTCAGAGGAGGAAACTTTGAATGCAAATGCGGAAAAAGTGGACACTTATCAGTTTTGATATGGTTAGATTTACTATTACAGGGGTCACGATGACCTGCCTGTACTGTGATTTTCTTCCTGAATGTAGGCTCTTGGTCTAGTCTCATGATCACTGAACTGAATTGTTTTCCTTCCGCCAGCACTTACCGTAATGCTACAGCCGTAAGTGAGGCGTGTCCAGATTTTCAACAGGTTCTGAATCTCCAATCTCATTGTGGCTCATTTACAATTTCCATTGCTTATTTCTGTCAGTATTTTCACAGACCAAGTGTTAGTATAGGTTGCAGTCTTAAGATGACAAACACTGTCATACATACTTAGGACAATAATAATAAATTGATAATTAGAGTTTCATTAACTACTAAATAACATAACCATTGAAGATCGAGGTTATAATTGGACTTCAGTAACCCATGCTTGACATAAGAAGTGGCTTGCTGACTTGGTTGGCACGTGTCATCGTATCACAATTGGGTAGATTGATGCTCATGGTGCTGATCACTGGATTGTCTGGTCTAGACTTGATTTTTTTAACAGATCGCCACCATATAACTGGAATACTGCTGAGTGCGGTGTTAAAGAACAACCTAAATAACCCACATTACATCAGTTTTTTGTCTGAGTGTGCCAAGTGACGAGGAAAAACATGTTCCCCTCCTTAGCAAGAATGTTGTCAGTCTACACAGATGCCATTAACAGTTTGTTTCAACGAAAACAAAAATGCTTCTCAACTTGCAGTTTAACAGATTGGTTGAAATTGGTATTATTTATTCTGGCCTTCCAACTCAAATATTTAGGAAAAAAAAAATATATGTGTGTGTACGGTTTCCCAACCAAACCCATCACAAACCACCCGACCCTAAACTCTTTTTTTTCATTTTTTTAAAAGACAGCGAAACATTTTGCTATTCCAACAGTATGTACTCCCCGATGTTGGGAGCCTCTGCTCACTTCCTCTTGTTTTTTATAAATGTTGAATTTAGAAAGTGTTGATGCTTCAGTTATTAAAATTTTAAACTGGTTTCCCCTCTTTTCTTTCAAAACTGGTGCCCAATATTACATAAATATGTGATTTTATGAAAAATATGCGAGTGCGTTTTAAAAAAAAATGTAAAAAAAAAAATGATAAACCCTACCTACTGACCCTGTTTTATAATTTCATGTTACCCTAGACACACATTTTATTTTTGGCCTTATTGAATTACAAATCATCCGTTTCTGTCCGCATTGACTTCATGTACTTTAATCTGCTGAGTTATGATAGTTAACATGAATTTATTCATTAAATTCTGCTGAACCTTCTAAAGAAGGAAGGAGTGGTGAGGTAGCCTACTGGTTAAAGTGTTCTCTTGTCACGCTGAAGACCCAGGTTTGATTCCCCACATGGATACAATGTGTTTAGCCCATTTCTGGTGCCCACGCCATGATATTGCTGGAATAGTGCTAAAGCTGGCGTAAAACTAAACTCACTCACTCATAAGAAAGAAAGAAATTGATTCCCTTCTGCTGAGCCTTTGTATGAAATTTATGAATTAATTTCTGAATTCTGTTTAGAATAAATATTTTATATGAATTCACTTAATTCTCCTCAGATAATTATGCTGAACCTTCTTACATAATTTTCAATAACAGTTCAAAACAAATACATGCGTTCTAAGTCTGAGTTGTGAGTAGATTTAAGCTATGGAAGAGGGGTTACCTATTTTGAAATAATGTCTTGATTTGGGAGAAGAGGTCACATATTCAGATGTAGATTTTCATGTATATTTAGCAGTGTAATTACATAATCAGATGTCAATTTCCATACATTTTTATGCTGGGTGATTAGGAACTCCTGAAGAACTCCTAGAAAGAAAGTTGGTGTAAATCATATGGTGTGCATGATTGAGTAGTCTCATTGGGGTTTACATCCACTTAAACAGTTACAGCTGATATTCTTTATGCTGGGAGGCAATCCCACACTGAAACAGCAGAAACATTTCCACTTAAGCCTGAAAACCAGGAACCAGAAGTAGACAAATATGGAATTCAAACCCATAATCAGCAGATACTGGCAACTAAGGGAAGCAACTCCGCAAATTGAAAACACTTTGACCTTTGTGACCCTTTTCACCTTGCCACAGGGTGGAGCCTCTAATGCTGACTGTGATGTGATAAAATGAACCTTCAGAAAGTTGAAGTATATATTGGACAACGTCAGATGACTTGTTATTGTCAAGTGTTACTGAGTGCTGAAAGTTCATGGAGAGTCTTGTGTACAAAAGTGAGGAAGTACTTGTGGTGTATATGACATGTTACTGGTGTCTCTTTTGATAGGAACTCTGACTGCTGCTGTGGATAAGGTGACTTACATGCCATGCTGTAGTTATGGCAGTGCTGTACATACTGGGTGTTTCTTCAACAGCTACCTTCTGACTGAAGCTGCCCCTGATAATATTGTAAAAACTGAATAAATATCTGAAAACATTTCTGTGGTCTTGTCTTTTCTCAACAATGATTTCCAACACTTATTGTAACCACTATCCAGCAGTTCTTTTTGATGATATTTCGTCATTTATCTTCATTATCATTCCGATATTTGGTACCGCTAACCTTCCAGCATTTACATTGCCTAACATTCAAACATTTGCATTGACTAACATTCGAACATTGACTTTTGATGTATTTGTTGTCCCAAACATCAAGCATTTACTGTCTCTCTTGCTCATTCATATATTGTTGACTTCATCTGTTAACAGAGACACCCATGAGAGGACACCTACGTCTCCACCAGTAACTAAAGAAACTCATTAGAGGTCACCACCTTTAACCATACAAATCCCTAACCCGACACCTCTGTCACCATCCACCATCAATAGCAAAAGAAACCCCAAAGAGGTAACCAGTCATAATCAGTANCCATAGAAACCCATAACCAGACACCTATGTCACCATCCACCATCAACAGCCATAGAAACCCATAACCAGACACCTATGTCAACATCCACCGTCAACAGCCATAGAAACCAATAACCACACACCTATGTCAACATCCACCATCAACAGCCATAGAAACCCATAACCAGACACC
>VKKT01001878.1:91483-103375 GCA_008038995.1 Haliotis laevigata | reverse complement strand
CAGATCGATTCTCATGCTGTTGATCACTGGATTGTCTGGTCCAGACTCGATTATTTACAGAGAACACAGCGGGACACTCTTTACTTGTCGTTTTTATCGTCCCATACACCGTAGTGATTCCGATTTCATTTCAAGCCAAACATGCAATGCTTGTCGTTCTCCAACGACGTTGATTGTTGCTCATAATATTAATCACTAGCTTTTCCGGTCTAAACTCGACCATACTCAGCTTTACTAAGTGCGCGGATAAACAACGACGAAACAGTATAAACACAACAAACACACAACACAATACATCCAATTATTATTTATTTATCAGGCAAAAAGCAGAATTATTCATTTTTTCTATAATAATGATGAATAATAAACAATTTCAAATATTTACAAATATGTATGTTCAAATATATAGTAGAACGTAAAACATTAACGTCCAACACAAAAGCGATCTAGAGTATATACGTGTAAATGGACATGCAGAAACTAGAGAGTGACTTTATTGGTCCTCAACACTTTAAACAGTATTTCAGAACTATCTCGGCATTTCAGTTTGATGTAGGAGGAAAGCCTAATTCAGGTCTCAGGCGTTTTGTAATTTTGAACAAACCATAAACGAATGACGGATTCGAACTATCGATCACGGATTTCCCACACGTTCAAGGGAGGCAACTCTGCAGAACAAGTTGCTGTGTCAAGACGAATCAGGTTTACAACTGCTACACGGCAATCAGGATATACGGCTATAATCCTTGCAAGGGAATGCACTTCACAATTACATTGTAATTACTAGTTATCTGTGCTATCATCGCATCAGAAGCTCTGTAGGTGCTGCAAGAATAATTGATCGTTGCAGGAGAATCTGTTTAACATCCCTCGCATATCCACTATGAGAGGGGAAAGAGTGAATACTTTCACTAATGATCTTAGAAGCTACCGATGGTTGTGCTCAGACTTCATAATGCAGAATGCAGGCATTTCTCACTAAAACAGTGATCATTATTATCATTCTATTTACAATTATATTTACACTACATACGTGTATAACATATATGTACATGCATAATCTGGAGTTACGTTTACAGCACGTCTCAAGTAGAAAAAGTCAGTGAGATGACATTTTTTTGTTACCGTCAATATTGTTTGGGTAATCAACATATAAGTACCTATGGATCGAATACAGTGTCACAAAGGAACTATGAACCGTTCTTTGGCCACGTTGTACGATTGACGAGTTTTAGGCAAATAATGTGTTATTCAATTTCCTTTGAAGCTCGTTATGTTCCTGGTTGATAGGAGTAATATGTTAAATGAACAGTGCTCTCTCATACATGTTTTGTGTTGGCAATACAAAAAACCGGAATAACCGACCAGAAGCTAACATAGAAAGTAACTAGACTCTACACAGAGTTACTTCCAAGACGATGGTCGTTGTTACAATGCAATATTGACTTCTGGGTAATCGTATTCTTTTGCAAATGGTTTTAAGTCATATAAACAGTCTGTGGCTGAGAGTGTAGTAGCAATGCAACCTGGCTATCTAGTATCGGTTTCCGGGCGTAGTACTGTTCTACAGTACTAGTCACCAGAATGTGCATCCCATACCTCAAGGCCCCTGATGACCATACTTCTGACTGCTGGAGAACTGATGATGAGACCAGACTCCTTCAGACTGTGGACACTCATACTGGTGTGCACGTTCACATCTGTTCATTTTAGGCGGGAACTGCTTTTCGTTATAACTGTAGAACTCATAGGCCGCCCTCAAGCCTGATTCCATCGCCCCCTGTATCCAGCCATTGGACCACGACAGTGCCTCGCCCGCTAGGTAAACAGGGTGGTCTGACTTGAGAAGCTGCAAGAGGCTGTCATTATATTGGTCTGGTCTGAGATACACAAAAGCACCTTGAGCTGTGGGTTCGTTGAACCAGGCTTGCACTGCCCCAACTTCGAAATTATCAACAATCTCGGGGTGAATTGTTGCCACCTGTTTCACAGCATTCTCGATTGCCTCTTCTGGCTTTTGGGCGCCGAACATTTCCGCGTCTTGTCCCCAGGTGTAGATAACCAGGATTCCACGTTCATCTTCCGGTATCCCCGACTGCTCCCAGTCTGGGTAGTGTAGTTGACCTGGAATAATCAAAACAAGTTAAGAACATCCACAATTGGAAGGCTGCGTGTTGCAATATTCATTAGCAGTGACAGATGAACTCAAGTTCTGGAATTACTATTGAAAGTCAAGCATGGGGTACTGGAAGCCTTTCTTGTCTCCCAGTTCCCATCTTTAATAGTCAAGCAGAACATAGACCTATCACCCCGCGGAATCTGCATGGAATCTGCAAAGCTCTGATATACTACCCCTGGTCAACGAGTACAGGACGCTCCCTGTGGAGAATACAACCGGTCGCCTGTCAGGCGCTCAAAGTTCAAAAATCATACTAGGTTCTCAATTATACTACAGTGGACAGAGGCAGTTTTGAACAAGCTCACTTGCCTAAGGTGAGACCACATGTATCACATGCGCTTCGTTGTGGGGCAGGACTGAAGTCCGAGAATCACTCAGGAGTCAAGCTGCCAAACTCGGTCACCCATCAAAAGACTCTCCGCGCCCAACGTGTCTTGACTTAAACTGATTGTGACCTGAGCTCTACGCACAGGACCGCACGGAAAGACAAGCATGCAGTATTGTGGACTTATTCTGCCGCCTTACCCCCCACCTTAAGTCAGTTATGAGGCACATTTGACCCATTCAGCCTCTTCCAGGATTACAGACTCTGGAAGAGGGGACCTATCTGCTGTGAATCTGAGAATATTTGGATCTGAGAATGTTTTGTCACAGAAACCCTACGGAGATACACTGTCATCGAACCTCTTGCACAATGTATTCTGATTGCAAGACGCATCTGTATCCAGGTCTAGTATCTTTTCATCGTCTCAACATGGGCCACAGAAGCTTACCAATGGGTAGATTTGTCTTGGAGAAGCCTCCCTGTAGGTTGTCTGGATTCTGCCAGAATCTAGTCCGGCACTGTAGCAGGATCTTTGTTGATGCTTCGTAGTAGATGCCCTCTACTGCCTGCTGTCTTGACCGTGTCAGAGGCACCTTCATCTGTCGGAGAACCGTCAGGGGGACGGTTATGATCACAGCATCCCCGGTAAACTCTACCCGTTGTTTGGTCGCCTCGTTCCGACCAGTAACCCTCACGACCTTCTCCCCGTTTGGCTGTGAAACCTAATAACGGACGGGAAATGGTCATTCCCCTAATACTTCCACCGTCATTAATGAAATTTACACTATCCAGGATCATTTAAAAAACTGTTCTCAAAGGCTCAGAGCTCAAAATATTTCAGAAGAGCCAATGTGTAAAACGTTGTTATAGTATGTTCCATTTATACAATATATAGTTAAGGAACGAGTTTCTTTCTCAAGGAGGAAAAATCTAAAGTGAACAATGAACCTTCAGGTTCAAGTTTTTGTCTTGTATAATTAAACTATTGGAGAGTTTTGTTTATTTTTAATAATTCTGTTCGCAAAATGCTGCGAAAAAATATGTTTACGACAAGCATTAGTTACTGAATATCAATTCTAAGCCGGATCTTCAAGCGTTACACAATTATAGATGCAATAACTCTTAATGAGTGTTCAGAAGAATAATGTGTTGTGTGTTGCGAAAGCAAGTTATATTTTTTTTAAAAATAGGATATCTTGGGATACTTGTGCTTATGTTGCCATAAGGTTTTCCGTGAGACTGCACGCTGAAGCAACACTGCCATAAACAAAAAGTCTAGACCAACATGATAAACACAGATCCTTGTCGAGATATGCCCTTAATGAATCAGCGGAATACTATACTGACCTCCTCAATGGCTTCAACCTTTATCCCATATCGGATGTCCTTACTCAGATACACATCCGGGTTCCAGCCTGTTGTATTCTTCCGCATGAAGGCCTTTGCAACTTCCTCCATGCCCTCAGTTGGCGTGTACAGGGGATCCTTCCACCACTGGCCTAACAACTCTCTGAGATACTCCACCAGGCTGGAGTTGATGAGCGGAATATAGTTCCGCACGTTGTAAGCCTCAATGGCTTTCTGTGGCCATGGCCTCAGTTTGTACCTGTCGGCTGTGCTCTGAAAGTTGTCGGACTTGAGGAATTCTTCGACAGAAAACTGGCTCCATTTCTTGACCCAAAGCGCCCACCCCTTTGGGCTAGGGTCACGGCGAAGCTCGGCATATACCGGCGCCACCGTGCGATCAAAGTAGTCGTCTGGAAACGAAATCAGAGTGATATTTTTGCTTTTCTCAGCTTCTGATTTAGTCTGTCATGCAGGCAGACATTGAAACAAATTCATCCAATAGAGTTTATGTAGGTCTATGACATTTGGAATGTCTTGATTACGTCGGGCTGACGATGAAGAAAGGCTATTGTTTCATTTTTATTATATTCTATCAAAAGAATTTAAGAACTTTGTCTTTTGAAAAACATGTTCTGGGACTTAAAGTCAGTCAACCTCTCAATGCTCAACCATAATGCTGGGACTACTTTCATCTGCATTACTGGCAACGAACATATTATTTGACAAGAACAAATGTGTCTACTGAATATCTATGCTCTACTGATTTTCATGACCAATCCCGTCACATTACTGGAACATGGCTGAGTGTCGCGTTATACAATAATAACCCAAATATAACATAGCATGTTCTTCGAACATTGGTGGTTTTGTACAATGAATTAGGATGTATCTATAGACATTACTTACTTATTCCTTTGATGCCAAGTTCTGTTTTGAACTTTTCTATGTTGGCGTCCCAGCCTTTCCAGTACTTTGTACAATACCAGTCGCTGTTGGCGTCCCATTCTGAAACACACGGTCGCATGAGAATAATCACCTTCAAGAGACCCCCTTACAAATTGTGTGCCCCGATCAAAATAGTGTATACGCCATGTCTTGGCGATTAGATTGTTAGTAATACAAAAATGCATGGTCTTGTTGAATGATAAAGTATAAGAAGTTGCCATCCTGATCATTCAGCGTCATATTGACGTCTTCGACAGACTTCTATTGAACGGTTTGTGATATTTAACGCTGGTAACGTTAAAACCATGTGCCGTCTGCTCTGTGATTTTCGAATGTTTTGTTGATGGCTATGGCGTTTGGAAGGTATTGAACATATTCTGTTCTACAGGCCACACAATCGATATACACAAACCTTGCACAGTCTACAGAAACTACATGTGGAAATTACCTGACATCTTTATCTTGGGGTCGCCATAGAAGGAGAGAAAGCCGTTTTCGTTTGTGTTCTGAAACCGTCTGGTTGGCACTTGGAACAGGTCAATGTAGTGCTTGATCAGGTAGTGACTCTCCGGTAGCCGCATTGCTCCCCCTAAAACAATGGCATTATATAGCAGAGCACATACTGAAGTCAATGGCATTATACAATATTATACGGTACTGCACTCTTTTAATCAATGATATGTAGTAATGCACCTCTTTATTTCAGTGAGATAACATGGCGCACCCCTTTATATCAGTGCTTTTATACAGGTTAGCAAGCTTGTTACATTATGTGGCATAGTACCCCACTGAATCAATGTTATTCCCTGCTTGTCGGGGTCACCAGCCTTGTGAGGCTTTATAGTTGCCGAACTGCATTTCTAAGGAAATCCTGAAACTTATATTCATATGAATTCATCATTTGTCTTGATTCTGTTTCTAGGTTTGCCCGATTACCCTATTAAATGTTGGGTCTCACCAAAAAATTCGGGGTTTCCTCCCACTTTAAAGCAGACATACCTTTACATGAATTATGTATGGTTGAAGCCGACTACACCCTACTCGCTCACTCACTCACTCAAAAGACTATTTGACTATTTGTTAGTTTCAGTATCACTTCATTGTATCTTCAGAACCGACATCCTAAGAGAGCTCAATGGTGCCACTTTGATAGCATACATATATTGTTTTTTAAATTGAAATTTCTCGTTTCTTTTTCGTGATTTAAATTTTTATGATATCGATTAAATTATGTCATTTTGATCACGTTGTCCTTATGTCAGTCCTATTTTAAGAACTCAAAATAAGGGGAAAATATTTAGAACAATAAGAACATTTTAAAAATAAATTATTAACATTGAGAAAATAATGGAAATCAGGGAAATAAAAATTAATAATTGATGAAATACGAAAATTATACTTGAAAATGATTGTAAAAAGATAATATTATGCACTTTACTGGGGAGGCTATACAGGGGTGGGGTGGTGTGTGTATGTGGTGGGGTGTGGGGTGTGGGGTGTGGGGTGTGTGTGTTAAGGAGGTATTCATACGTTGCTTTAACATCATTCAAACTCGGTTAACAGATTTAACATCTACGATAAAGAATAGCATACCTTCTGCGTGGAGGCCATCTGCAAATTTATCTTTGATAGTCTTCGTTCGCCCACCAACTCTGTGCTGTATCTCTAGGATAGTTACCTACAAATTGATCGATGATTATTTAAACACAAATCATAAAGATCACAAAACAGAATATAACCATCATATAGTACTTACATAGCATACTATCCCAGGTTAAACCTTTAATATATGGTGGGGTAGCCAAGTAGAAGGAGCGTCCGCTCGTCACGGGTTTTGTTTTGTTTGTACCCTGATAATCAGCAATATTCCAGCTACAGAAAGTAAATAATTGGCTCCGGACAGGTCAGACAAGGGATTGATAACATGAGCAACTCTTCACACTGCGTGATAAGTCCAAGTCTCGACTGAAGCCCATTTCGGGTGTCCCCCGTCGTTATATTGCTGCAATACAAAAGCGGCGTAAAAGCAAACTCACACACATCAAGTATCGAAGTCCAAGCTTGACCACTTGGTCAATTCGGCTTCATTGACACGCATAGGCTGACCAATAGGGTAGCTGTTCTTACCCAGAATAACATGAACTTGAAGCCCATTATGGGATGTTAATCGCGAAAGGTGACTGAAAAGCACTGATTGTTTTGTTTTGCCATTAATTCATATAATCACTCTCATTATATATATATATTTCATATATGTAGAAACATAATTTGTCATTTGACAAATATCGACGTAACAACTATTATTTATATGTTGCAACACGATTGACGTTTCGAAATCGATATTAACATAAAGAAACACGAGAAAGAGATCTCAAGAACACACATAAAATCGAAATATTCACATCAATACTTGACATGTATCTCTCAATAAGAATTAATATAGAACAGGTAATTTTCACAAATTACAGAATATTATTACCAACCCCCTTATCTTCCTTACTTCGGGGTTTCCTCCCACCATTAACCTGACACCAGAAAACAACTGAGAAAACGTTCGAAATGGCGTCAAACTCAAATCACTCAATCCCCCATAGCCTTCTGAGATGACAAGATAACAACTGGTTTTACGCCACTATAGCAACATCCCAACTAATAGATCTCTTGATATCTTAATTTTACCCTTGTGGGGCATCGAAGCCGGGCCAGATGAGCAAACGCTTTATCCACAAGACTACCCCACCTTCCCTAAGTAGACAGAAGATCGAATAGGGTCTCACTTGATGTCCAGCCTGGCTCAGCTCATACGCCGCCGACAGACCGGATGTTCCGGCTCCCACCACGATCACGTGTTTCCGGTGATGCGTGGTCTTCCTGTAGTGTTCCTGCGGATTAAGACCGTTTTGTTTGGCGTACACATAATCCAGTCCCCCGTCAGTGAGAGCGTCGTAAAATGGCTTGGAGGTGAAATCCTGCTGCTCTGGTGGGACGTCAGATCCTCTGCACGTGCAACCGGGTGTGTCGCACTGACTCTGAGCCTTGTTGTACAAACCGGAATAGACGGAATCGAGAGCGGACAAAGGTGGGCGACGTAGATACTGAGGTACGGAGTCACTGTCCATGGTGGCTGGATAGAGAACACACTGTTACATGGCAACTGTGGAATTTGGTACTGTGGTTATGAAAGTCATCCTAGATGGGGGATGGAGTAAGGGTTGGTGTTGAGACGATGATGAGGGCTGGGCGGGGTGGGGCGGGGCGGGTCGATCAGGTGATTAGTTGTGATTGGTTGTGACACGATGCGATGCGATGCGATGCGATGCGATGCGATGCGATGTATTATAGTGCAGTACGGTGTGGGACGGGGCTCAGCAGGACGAAGGAATGTATTGTAGATTGCAGTGCACTGCTGTGAGGTGCTATGATGTGTTATACAGTGCAGTGTGGGGCGGGGCAACTCTAGAAAGTTGCGTTGCTGAGGAAGGCATTATTCCGACCAAAGTACCATTATGTTCTAGGTATTTGATAATAGCTGCGGGAACAGCATTTCCCCTTCCGTGCACCGTTTGTTATCAGTGTTCCCCAAAAGCATTTGGATGTGCAGCAATGAGAGCTTTTGCATCTGTCTCTGTCTCCATTACACACTTTCTAATACGAGAACGTTAATTCACCTGAAGCGAACCTTGCTCAACATAATCCCAAGCATTTCATATATCTAATATTAAAATCGGCATAAATAAGTATTATTTCCAGATCGAAACCTAAAACCAGTAGCAATCCCCCGAGAGCCTTGTATTTTCAAATATTGGCAGCCCAAACGAAACATGTGTTAGTTTTGTTTTTACATCTTGAGTCATTTTTATCCATATCTTTTGTTCAACATAAAGTGTCGTGATATAACGATTTAAAGCGGATTGGACCACTCACCCTTTCTCTCATTATCTATATAGAATCGTGATCTGATCACACGATTAAACTCTGCTCCCGGAAGTAATAACATGAGGTGATAATCTTATCTCGTACTGCACACTCAATAGGAACGTAAGTTAAAACATATAATCGATTTTCACTTTCAAAGTGAATTTCTACCGTTCGCGTTTTCTGAACTTCAAACGAGCGAAATAGTATGTCAAATACGTTCACTCGCCATCAATAGTATTTTGGCTATGTCTAGTCTGTGTTCCAGTCCAAACGTTCTTTATGTTTCAGTTTGTAGTGACAAAATATCTCAATTCGTGCTGATAAAATTCATATATGTAACGAATCATTAATCTGGTTTTACATCCTAATTATTTGAGTTTTCGGTATTCATTTTTAACCGTAATTATTGTGACCTTATTTATAACTAAAATCTATACTGATATCTTCTTCTTGTCAGTTAACTACTGTGAGGGAGTCTCCTAGCGTCATGTGTCGTTCTTATTTCAATGTTTTTAAATGGTTACTTCCCTAGAAGCGTCAATGTAATTGTCTCAGGTACAATCAGATATTCATACATCAAAACCTAGTCAACAAACTCGCCGTACCTGTATACGTAAATGGCGGTGAGGTAGCCTAGTGGTTAAAGCGTCCGCTCGCCACACCGAAAACCCGGGTTCGATTCCCCACATGGGTACAATGTGTGAAGTCCATTTCTGGTGTCCCCGCCGTGATATTGATGGAATATTGCTAAAAGCGGCGTAGAACTAAACTCACTCACTCACTGTATACGTAAGTATGTGTCCTTATATATAATTATGATAGGAGTATGTCAAATTGTGCATACTATATATTCTTTCATATTGAACATGTTCGGTATAAACGTCAGCTAAAGAAACCTAATAAAGTCCAAACAAGTATTTGTAACATGTCACCATTACAGAAAACACGCTCACCTTGTAGGTAATTCAGTTCCCCTTCAATCTACTGCCTACGCCACCGTCTGCTTGTGTTCACAATAACAGGGTGTAGCATGTATTGATGTATATATAGTGTTCTGTCATGTGACCATGTCCAAGTCAAAGCGCAATAGCAATATTCAGTTTATGTCGACGTTTTGGGAAAACCATCATTTTCAACCAAAACACGGAAGAAGTGCAAAAACACGGAAGACGTGAAAACAGGCATGCAATATTTATCCTCATCATTTGAGAAAAAGAAAGTTTTATTCAATGGACAAACTTTTCATTACATGCTGTATCGAATGTCGCTCGACATTTTGACCGGTATTTGATACTGTAATGTTTATATAGCACACTGCATGTCGATACGATTAGGTCAGCATATATATATATATATATCGTTTGTTCATATCTACATCAGAACAGAAGACAACAACATCTGCTGTTTAGTTTGATTGTTTAGGAGTGTCATATAAGCCTAGTGATTAATGCTCGGTTCACACTGTCGTACGAGTGGCCTTTCGTAGCTGATAGTGGAACTTCTCTGAAATTTCTGGTTTTGATACGAGGTGATGCGAGTCGATACGTTTTGATACGATTTGGTGCGCTTGGATGCGTTTTTGTCACGATCTGATCTCCCTTTCAGATACGATCACATACGTTTCGATAAGATTGTCCCTCTCGACTCCACGATTGGGTCGCGATCTGACACGATCATCGCGATAGGGGTCCCCGATTTGGGACGATGTGGTCCTTGCAGGTACGTTCCCATACGTTCATCACGAACCGATGCACTCTGTTGCGATAGGATACGATTGTGGTCGCGATGTCGTTCACGATCACAATCGAGGTGATCACGATTTGAGCGACGTATACGATTAGACCCCGACGGATTATATATATACAGCCCAACTGACCATGGACGTCACTGTTTCTTGAACTTCAACAGAGTGAACACTACAACCCACAACAGCGATTGATTCCGATCACCACGATTTGGAAGCACAATTAGACAAGATACGTTGCGCTTTGCTACGATTCAATACGATCCGATGCGATGATTACGATTGATAATTAATTGTGTTTAATCAACACTATTGCCTCGACTGACCTCAAGATCTGATAAGATCTGATAGGATCACCACGATTAGTTCACGATTAAGACCACGCTTTCAGTCGTGGCGCGAATCGTGATAGTGTGAACATAGCATAAAGCGTTTGCTCGTCACGCCGAAGATCCGGGTTCCATTCCCCACATGAGTACAATGTGTGAAGCCCTTTTTTGGTGTCCCCCGCCGTGATATTGCTGGAATATTGCTAAATAAAGCGGCGTAAAACTAGACTCACTCACTCACTATTCACATGGGGAAGTTCACTGGATAGGTAGGGTCACAAAATGGTCTTTTATGGGTTGGTGTGAAAGGAAAGGAAGCAAAGCAAAATCCTCTTCCGTGTAATCCAGTTAGTCTTGCAACCCCTTCATTCCAGAAACCCTTGTATTGAGGGCAACTCTCTTACGAACAATTATATAGCATTAGCCTTAGCTACATTACAATTTTCTGTTGAAGCAGGGCAGTCTCTCGAGATACGGGTGTCGTCCGCATTGACGGGGTTTTGCTGTAACTCTTATGATGAAATAATCCTAAACATGTATCACCTAGATCGGAGCACGGTCATAGTATATCGCCTGATCACGCAGCGACTGCCATTTGTTGAAACTCTATCTGAGCTGTTGCATTGATCGGATTTATGTCTGTCAGAATTATCCTGCCCGCACTTGTCGGTCATGGAGCCAAAGCGAACGTAATGAACTTAAATAAACCTAACGGTTAATTGGAGAGAAACGACAAACCTTGCAAAACGAACAGGTCAGATATAACACTGTATATTGAACGGTGTCCTCCTGGAGGCGGGCATTGCACATACAGTATCACATTTGGGGAGGGTTATTACACCGAGGGCTGTTCTAACATACCCAAGAGCACAAGGAAGGAGGTTATTACACATATAGTATCATACCGAATGCTGTTATTACACAGATCGACCCGTGAACAGCAGCAATATTTATGTGATGTCGATAATTCATATCAGAATTTGTTTTGAGACGAAGAGCAACTTATGAACAAGAATGGCACACATCGCTTGTAAATAGTCTTAAATTTTCACTATATTCTTGTTTTAAAATCTCATTTAGTGTTGAATATTACATAAAAAATGTA
>VKKT01001877.1:114070-124467 GCA_008038995.1 Haliotis laevigata | reverse complement strand
GGACGTGTTAGCAATGAATAGGACTTTAGCAATTGACGACTTCTTTTAAATGATTTTGACTTGTTAGCAATTTGTATGAGTATATAGCAATGTGTAGAACTAGTTAGCCATTAGTTGGGCTTGTTAGCAATGTGTAGGCCAAGTTAGCAATGAGTATGACTTAAGGGTAGGACTAGCATGAATAGCAGTGGATAAGTGTTTTATTGGTAATATGAAAAATTGCTTCTGATATGTAATACTGGTTTGATGTAATGTTGTTCAGCAAACATAATGATTCTTGGACATTGTTTTGATGGCAAACCTTGTGTTGCAGGTGGCACATGTCCGGGCTGAGAGGGACATTCTCGTGGAAGCTGATCACCAGTGGGTGGTGAAGATGTACTACTCCTTTCAGGATGGCCTGAATCTCTATCTCATCATGGAGTTCCTTCCTGGAGGTAGGCCAAGGACCACATGACCTAACAGTGTCCACAGTGATGAAAATAGATATGAAAGGAGTCCATGTCTGTTACTAATAGCCACAATGGTTAACATTTACTCTATGATGGCGCACTGTCAGAGAGAGCCTAGAGATAATATTATGACTGACAAATCCATGTACAATGACATGCAAGCAGCAGAGTAACTGAACCTGGCCACCTGATGCAACTTACAGCCATAATGGTTTGCTGGGCATCTTTTCTAACCAAAAGTCCTGGTAGGAAGTCAGTGTCATCACCCTAACCTAAAATGTTAAAAGATTGGAATTAGTCACCAGAATCCTATATGAAAGCAACAAATTCCAAAGACGCTGAATACCACATGATTTGAAACTCGGCATTCCTGTAAAGAAGCCTTTATCAGTGTTGTGATGGACCATGTCTAGGGGGTGTTTCAGTGTTTCGTGTCCAGTGGACTTTTAATGCTTTCTTGGATAAGATTTATTGTGCTGTTTAGGTCGGACCCGGAAGCCAGTTATCATTAATGTATGGTGGGGTGATAGTACTTGTATAAACTGTTTGTGCTTGATGTTAAGTAAGGACCAACAGATTTACACTACACAGGACCAAAAATTGGGAAATCGTAGTTGTTTGAAGTCTTCTGTGGTATTTGAATCTAGGGACCCCTAAATCTTGTAAGTTTAACATAGGGACAGCAGGGACTGGGAAAGGCAGGGGCCATGGGCCATTTTGCACATTTGAATAAAAAATGGCCCCTTAAAATTTTGTAGTTTACTACTGATACAAGGGTAGTGGCCCTTTCTGAATTTAGAAAAAGGCTAATAATCCTGAAAATGGCCCATTGTCAAAGTTCACTATCCCAATCCCTGGGGCAGGGAGAGGGACTGTGAATATTTCAAACACTGCTATGCTTGTAGTTCGTAAATCATACTGATATGTCTCCACAGTAGTCCTGCCAGACATAGGAATGTCGTCTATATTCTGGTGTCTGTTGATTGCTATGATAGTCATGTCACGTCATGGGTAGGATGCCCTCATTCATGTCATGTGAGAATAGATGTCCTCCTGCAGTAAGTATTATAAATAGTCCGGACTCAGACTGTTTCAGTCCCTGCAATGTTTAGACATTGCTTATTCATACTGTAATATGTGTTCTCAGCATTCAAAATAGAGTATGGAAGTCCAGGGGTCCATGTCATTGTCCTCATGCTTGAAGTTAAAGATTTATGGTTCCCTTGATAAAAAAACATACCTCATGCTGTAAAAATCCTGTGAGTGTGGAAAGTGTCCTGAGGACACTACTCTGTCAGTAGTATCAGTAATATGAGTACAGCGAGACCCTGCTGAACCAGGGTACTCTGCAGTGGAATCTTGCAACTAAAGGAGTTGATTGTCTGAAGTTGTGGCCTCACTATGCGTGTAGAGGTGTCTAGCAATCTGTATCCAGATAGAAATGATTCCAGATCTATGGGGTCAAGACAACCAGGCTTTAGGCATAAACAAAAAAATGTTGTGGTTCCGATTACCCGACCGACCCTTGGATTCTGGTGCCGACCCTATCTTTTTAAGGCAGTATGAATGAAATAAGCTTTTAGATACCATTGTTTTTTCCCATCACCGACAGACATCAGTCACTCTGATGGAGAAAGTCGACATGATGGCCACAAGCTTGATTGAATAAACAATTACACATTGATAAATGTGTTATTAGTTTGTACTTWACTTCTTAAAAAAATGTTTAAAAAAACAAACAAAGATCCTATCTACCTAGCCTAAAAATCAAAGAAGTGTAATCGGAACCACAACATTTTTTTTATTCGGCCTTAGCTGTGTGTGTTTGTCGTCTCCCTTAAAGTTCTTGTCTCCTTAAATTGAGAGGATATTTAACATTGTATTTTAACTATAATGCAACTTTAACTATAATGTAAGGCAAGCATTGAATGATATTTATCTACAAAGCAATAACTTTACTTATAATTTTTATGTGATAGCATGGATTCGTAATTTCCATTCACAGCTGTGTTTCTCTGTATGTTTAGATAAAACCTTGTTAGAGTAGGCTCTCATGTGAGAAGGAAAGTATCGCAATGAGGTAATTTAGTTATAAATGCATTCACTGAAAGCCCTGGTTCAATTTCCTATATCTGTATAATGTGTTAAGCCTATTTTTTATGTCTTTGCCAGTATATGCTTAAAAACAGCATCAAACCTGACTGACTCAGTCATTCAGAAGTGGTGACTTTGTTGTTGCAGGTGACATGATGACACTGTTGATGAAGAGAGACACACTGACAGAGGAGCAGACCCAGTTCTATGTCGCAGAATCTGTGCTGGCTATAGATTCTATACACAAGCTCGGCTTTATACACCGAGATATTAAACCAGATAATCTTTTAATGGATGCTAAGGTAATATATCGAATATAACGTTATTATTCAGACCAATGAAACGTGAAAGGTTTTATGAGGCACATGTTGAAACATCATGTCCATTTTTGTGTAGAGTGTTGTAATGGTGAGGAAAGTTTTTGGAGATTTCAGTTGTAGTAACAATGAATATCTGAATCGGTAAAAGGATGTAAATGTTTTGAAAGCTTGTTTCCTCATTTCAAAAACATCCTTAACAAACACATTGTAAGCTGGTATGACTTAACCAAGCGTGCAAGTGGCATGATGTGTCCTTTGTTGGTTAAATTATATGTCTGAAATGTCAGCCATATCCCATTTAGTGTGTTCAGTGAACTTGCATGGACTTCCTTCTTCATGGTCATGTATGTTTCGTGTCAATCAATATTCATGAGGGTAGGTCCAGAAGGTTACTTTTTGAACATGCAAGCTTGGCAGCAGAACACTGACAGACATGTACACTGCAGTGAGGGGGACATTCATCTGTACAATTGTACAATGTAGTGGCTTGTATTATCTAGGTGTGGTCCTGTTTGGAAGCATGTTCATAAGAGTGTAACATAGGGGCACCTGTTTCCTTATGTGTTTATGTACCACCTGGATGCATCAAAACATACTTTAAACTCATGCTATCTCGGTTGGCTTTATGTCCTAATGTCAGACTTGATCTTCAGTGTGAAAGATATCATCATAGAGTGTGTTTAGTGAAATAAATTGTTGGCAACAGAAATGTTTGTAGTGTCTGATCATGCCTGAATGAACCTCCGATGTAAGACGTGCCTTGTTCTCTCCATTCTGGTTCCATCTGATAGTTGGGTAGCCCAGTGGTTGAAGTGTTCACTTGTCACTCCAAATACCCAGGTTCAATTCCCCACATGTGTACAATGTGTGAAGCCCATTTCTGGTGGCATGACATTGCTAAAAGCAGCTTGAAACTAAACTCACACACTCATTCTATCTGATCGTGAGGACCTTAGTTGTTTGAAACAAATTCATCACATTTCTCAGTCAGAGATTAGGCATGCTCTTAGGCACATCACAGATGTTAGCTGTCCGGCTTTATTTGCTCTGCTTGTAGGGCAAGTTTAGTTGTTTTTTTCTCTGTGACATATCAGTTTTTAGACTGACAGATGACATAATGTTAAAGTTGTGTTCAATATGAAATGAAAGTTCCAAGACTTCTTCCTTTCTGTCTTTTCTTTCAGGGACATATCAAACTTTCAGACTTTGGATTGTGTACAGGATTGAAGAAGTCGCACCGAACAGACTTTTACAAAGATCTCTCACAAGCCAAAGCAGGGGATTTTAGTGAGTTCAACTTACAGCAAGACTAACTGTGTATTGTTTTTGATTCTTTGACTGTTTCCCCCATTTACAACATGCAAGAATCTTGTGATAGTTCTTCAGATCAGGTATATTTAACCCACGATAATCCATACGCCAAGACGAGAAGCTGTTTCAAACAGTGGCACCTAGAGTCAGTGTTTGCAGTACTTTATTTTGCCAGTTGGCCCTCAGGGCCTGCTGCAGCCAGCAGGCTTTAAAATCTACAGGCCCTGAATGAAATCTGCAGTCCATTTTGTTAAAGTCAAAACAATGTAGACTACACTGTAGATAGTTTCACACTGTATCTACAAAATCAATTAGCAAAGCCTATGGCGCAGAGATAAGTTTTTATTTGTTGAAGACTCGTGTTGACATTCCTATGTGCAAAGCGCTGAACTACCAGGAAATGAAACTATAAGTTATCATAACATAATGGATCATGAATGATTCCTGAAGGTTAATAAAGAAGAAAATATGGGAAAGATTCCATTTGAAAAAAAACACACCAACAAATGACAGATAATTTACTGAAGGCCACAAGGGCCGGTAAATATTGAAACTGCCAGCTCGTTGTAGTAACAACCGGCGATGGGTTTCCGGGCTGGCGATTATTTTGAATGCTGCCCAGTATAACTACCTGCTAAACAGCGTTGAATGTTTCAGATGGGAATCCTATGGATTCAAAAAGAAGAGCAGAAAGCTGGAAGAGAAATCGAAGGGCACTGGTAAGAAGATTATGTGGCAATATTCTTAAATAATTCAAAGTAAATATTGACTCATAATTCAAAGTCATCATTCCTATATTGACATAAGACAGCAAGCTGCTCACATTTGTTGAAGAGCCTTAACTTGTTTCTACAGACATGTTTAGATTCCACCCAATCTGTGGGCCTATCGCAATATATTTGAAGATGTTCATACGAAAACAAAGACTTTATTCCTAAGTGCTTTGAATTTGGCTGGTATGTTGCAGTAAGGTGTCATTATGTGATGTTCTTTTCCAGGCCTATTCCACAGTAGGAACGCCTGACTACATCGCGCCTGAAGTATTTATGCAGAATGGCTACATGAGCACCTGTGATTGGTGGTCTCTCGGGGTCATCATGTATGAGATGCTTATAGGTCAGTATAGGTCACATTCTTCACTATGTTGACACAAGGCCAAAAGATAATGTGGTCTCAATCCAAGCAGGGTTAGAAAGTAGGACTTGTCCCATGGCCTTGAACAAATTACGATGGTTAGGGTATCCAAACATCTATAAGAAATATGATGGAGGTGTAGACAAGTATAGATCCCACAGTGTCTGTACATGCCATCCATGGGGCTCTCCCACCCCACTTCCCCCATCCCCTCTCCCCAACCCCCTTCCTGCTCTTGGTGCAAGACACTCAACATTCCGCTCTCCTACCCAGGATGGGTACAGTTCAAAATTATGGGGATTCCCTTGAGGTTTGCAGTAGTTGAATCCAGGGCCTTGCTAGGTCTTTGACTGTTGGCATGAGAGTAGCCTTACTCCAGGGCTGTACTGTTGCTAAGTCCATGATATTGGCAGTCTGTTAGTTGGACAACATGTTCTTTTCATTTACATTTTCTAGAAGTTATCATTTAAACAATTATTGAATTAAAGACAAGCATTAGGGTTATAACTTGGATCCCCGGTGGTAATTTAGGGTTAGACTATGTCCTCAACAAGCTATGCTTATATGGTTGTAAGAAGCGACTTAATGGATTGGTTGTTACATTCAGTGACTTTGTTGATTACATTTCACCATATCTTGACTGCATGGACAATTGCTCATCATATTAGTCACAGAATTGTCTGGTCAAGACTTGATTATTTAAGTCTTGCCATCATATATTAATGATATGCATCACTGGATTGTCTGGTCAAGACTTGATTATTTAAGTCTTGGCTTCATATATTAATCATATTAATCACAGAATTGTCTGGTCTAGACTTGATTATTTAAGTCTTGGCATCATATATTAATGATATTAATCACTGGGTTGTCTGGTCAAGACTTGATTATATAAGTCTTGGCATCATATATTAATTATATTAATCACTGGATTGTCTGGTCAATACTTGATTATTTAAATCTTGCCATCATTTACTAATAATATTAATCAAAGGATTGTATGGTCAAGATTTGATTATTTAAATCTTGCCATCATATTGATAATATTAATCAAAGGATTGTATGGTCAAGATTTGATAATTTAAATCTTGCCACTGTGCTCTAATATCACTGAGAGTGACATTAAACAACAAGCATGTGACCCCCTTCACTATAATGCTTAACATTAACTAGGACATTCTGAGCCTTGTGGTCCTTGTCCTGTCTCCAGGAAATATCTGTGTTATGAGATAGAGATCAGGCCATCGTGGATGCAGTCTGTCCAAAAAATATCATGAAGGTATCAGGACAAACTGGCATAAGTTCTGTATGTACAAAAATGGATTAAAGCTGCATCTCCACATGTGATTGTGAAGTTTTAATGAATCACCTTTCACATGTAATTGACATATTCTAAGGATATCCTGCCAGACAGGTTTTCATGAAATGCTTTATAATAGCAGATTATGACAGTGAAAAAGTGTAAACACAGTAGTTGAAAGCAATGTAGGCCACCCATGGTTTCAAGTTTGAGTGCCCTCCTGCTGAGGAGCAGTTGGTTTAGAATACATGAAGGCTGGTTACAACAGTTCATCACATGAAGAGTCCATCCCAGGATCGCTGACTTGGTTGATGCATATTACTATTTTCCAGTTGTGTAGATGAGTGTTCATGACTTCAATCACTGGACTGTCAGGTCCAGAGGTATTTATTAACTGACCATCATAAAACTGGAATATTACTGAGTGCAATAGTAAGCAACAAACAAACCTGTCTTATTATCACAGGGACCCTCATATAACTAGAATATTATGGAGTCACAGGGATCCTCGTATAGCTAGAATTTTACTGAGTGCAATAGTAAGCAACAAACAAACCTGTCTTATTATCACAGGGACCTTCGTATAGCTAGAATATTACGGAGTCACAGGGATCCTCGTATAGCTAGAATATTACAGAGTCACAGGGACCCTCGTATAGCTAGAATATTACGGAGTGCAATAGTAAGCAACATACAAACCTGTCTTATTATCACAGGGACCCTCGTATAGCTAGAATATTACGGAGTAATATTGAGGCGTCAGCCCCCAGTATACGTGTTTTATCCCCAATAAAAGGACAACCAAAACACAACGACAGTCCCTGAAGCAGAAAATTTGAGCTTATGTATGCAAACAGACACAAAAGGATAACCCTTCAAAAGCAGTATGATGTTTGTCAAAACCTGAAGCAGGAGTCTTTTTCTTGAGGAAGTTAGCTTATAGAGTGTTGAGCTAAGCTTGAGTAATGAAAGTGACCGTGACTCCACTGTATTTCTGAACAAAGCAAATATTGAATGAAGTATGACCGGACTTTGAAACCATGGCTGCTTTCTTCCTTTGACATGGGTGTGGCTGCTGTTTGGGCGTCAACAGAGGAAAAAACTGACATTTGTATTAAATCTGAAAGACTCTTCTTTGGAAAGATCAGATGCTCCATTGTTTGGCCTTTATGACAAGAAAAGGTCGGAGGTCAGAGAAAGGAGATTATAAACATACGGCCAGTGTTGGTAGTTATGAGGTTAGGGAGACTGGGAGGTCAAGGCTTAATGTCAGAGGTCACGTTTTGTTGGGGGGTCTGATGAGGAAGTGAAGTGAGGGTTAATGTAAGCTGCCTGCTGATGTTAGCAAACTGTCATGACCTGTTGAGGAAGAGGGATAATGCAGTGTTGACTATGTCACTTGGATCAGCCTGCACAGGAGATGCTAACTGTCCTGTGTACTCATAGGAAAACAGTAACCCATAGATTCAGGGCTGGTTGATATATTGTGATGATTATTTAGATAAGGTCTGTGACGTTAATTTTTTGTTTACACAACAAACTAGTTTTCATGGAGGACATCGTAGGACAGCTATGATATCTTTCACTTTGAATGGGTTTTTGATCAAATAAAAATTTTCTAGGACAATGACAGATTGTAATCATTTGAACTCAAAATGTCCTGGTAAAAAATTATGCCTGTCAAAAGTTTGTAAAACCATCAAAATGCCATTTGCCTCCACAAAACTCTGTGTATGGGATCTAAATCAAACTGCTGCATGTTTCTTTGAGAAACGAAAACAAACTTGTGCCAGAACTTGAATAAAGAACAAAAATCGCAAACAGAATTGAAATTTGAATTGACTTTAACTTTGAATATGTTTGAGATTTTAGTCCCTTCTTCATCTCAAATACCCTCATATCACATACAAGGCCCTCAAAGTACAAGTGTGTGATTATTGTGCTTTGTATATATTATCAAGGTTGATGCTGGGAATGGGTGGGCACCATGGATAATCCTTCTTACCAGCAATGTATTGACTTCTGCGGCAAATAGTGCAGCCACGGACATACATGATACAAGTAATACCGAGATCATTTCT
Organism: Haliotis laevigata; assembly: GCA_008038995.1. NCBI lineage: Eukaryota > Metazoa > Mollusca > Gastropoda > Lepetellida > Haliotidae > Haliotis > Haliotis laevigata. The sequence goes on along the minus strand of VKKT01001877.1, from coordinate 115,775 downwards.
TGTCTTCCAGCACTGAGTTGCTTATAGCCATACAACACATACTCACCAACCCTGTGTTGAACCTTGAATGTCCTTGACCTTGTAGGTTACCCACCATTTTGTTCGGAGAATCCCCAGGAGACATACAGGAAGGTGATGAACTGGCGAGAAACACTCATCTTCCCGCCAGAAGTGCCTATCTCCGAGGAAGCCAGGGAACTCATTCAAAGGTATGATACGGGGACCCCTTGTTGCTGACATGGTTCGGCTGTTTGAAAAAAATCTTATAAATTGGCAGAGTATGTGACCCTTCTTGAATGGCTGAAATACATCAAATTTGGTTACATCCTTGTTTAAAATAGACTATCAAGTTCTACCATGAAATGTGCAATAGACCTGAATCTTGGAAGCTGTGAGTTAGTCATATCATTGGTAGAATCTTAAGTATCTTGTATAAAATATATCTTTTATGATTCAAATTTGCTGAACCCGTGAAGGTCCGGGTTAGAATGAACCTTCAGTAACCCATGCTTGTCGAACAAGGCGACTAACAGGATCGGGGGGGTCAGGCTTGCTGGCTTGGTTGACACATGTCATCAGTTCCCAATTGCCCAGGTCGATACTCATGCTGTCAATCACTGGATTGTCTGGTCCAGACTCGATTATTTACAGACCGCCGCCATATAGCTGGAATATTGCTGAGTGCGGCGTAAAACTAAAGTCACTCACTCACTCAAATTTGTTGATGCTATTCATTAAGCCAAGATGTTCTGCTAATTACGAAACCAAATTGCACTAAAGCCAAACGATTAAGAAATAATATTCCTCTAGTGTGCACATAGCTGAAGAGACACTTAGATTTAAGGTGGGCTCAAAACCTTCAAAATGTCAGTCTATAGTTACTGTATACAGTAAAGGTGTGATCAGAGGCTGAGCTTAAGGTTATTGTCCAAGATATAATTAGTCGTAGGATATCATGATCCAGACATTTGATCCATGTTGTGACACCACAAACTGACTTGCACATCATGCTGAATGTGTACATGAGCTGGTGTAGAGTTACTGTCACAGAGGTCAGTTGCTTGATATCCAGACTGTAGCTGTGTGCAGTCTAGTAGTAGTGATGGCTGATTAAATTAGCTTTCTTTCTTCTCCTATCCGTGCAAAATATATGAAGTCAATAGAAGTGTGAAAAAAATTAATATTTGGCCTCAAAACAATGTCGATAATTGCTTAAAAAATGTATTGTTCTTTAATTTTGAAAGGAAAATGTTTAAAGTGGAACAGGGAAGAATATAATTGTTATTTACTCAAGTCTACGGAAATACGATGCCTGCTATCATTGATAAAGGGGGGCTCCACAAGGAATTACATGCATTACTTTTTCCTTCCTGAAGTTCAGTCGTCTTGAATTAGCAAACTTAACTGTGAGAGCTCTAGGAAAACTGGGAAGAAAGATAAACTAAATGTAACAGAACCACATTTATCTGAATCTGTATTGACTAATAACAAATACACACTGAGGTATGTGATGGCCATAGAAGCAGAAAGTGCCAATGGTGCCAATGAAACATATGATCATGAAATGTTCCAGGATATGTGGCCTGTCTTAGGTTTATCGGTTGTGGAGCAGCCATGATGCCAGGCGTGTTTGCAGCGGTGGCCGAACCTGAGCTCACATATCACTGTTTTCATGACTTGTGAATTATAGAAAGGGAGATAAGAA
>VKKT01001877.1:98762-110794 GCA_008038995.1 Haliotis laevigata | reverse complement strand
AGTCTGGGCTAGTACAAGCAGACGCACATACACATACACACTCATGCACGTCATCATATGAGTGAAATATTCTCAAGCACGACGTTAAACCCAATTTCACCTCACCTTCTTTTCCTGCCAGAGGGCTAGTCTAAACCTTATTATCACTTGTGAGGAAGTGAGGCCAGGGATGTAGGAACAGGGTCTTCTGTCAATCCTTCTTGATGGCAACAAATGTTCTTAAACACTGTTCATGTTAGTGAAAAGAATTTTACACCCTGCTGTATTTAAAATGAGTATCAACAATTTCATACATTATTCTCCATGCCTTGCAACCTTGGCATATTGTGGCATAAAATGGGGACATGTATTCTCAAAACTAATTTAGAGAGGAAATTTCGGACCAGACAAAGCCTCTTAAGTGTTACTCTTCAATCATTTCCAAAGTCGGAAGGGTCACTGACCAACATTTATTATAAAATATAATCTCTTGCATTTCTGATAAGACCTGTAGTCCACTAGGCATTTTAAGATTTATTTTTGTCCTAACATAAAGATTATCATTATCAGAGTACAGAAGACAATTATGTGTTCAAGTTGTTGCTTGCAGAGGACACATTGTTTACGAGAATAATTTTTTCTCTTTTCAGCAACATCTCCGCAGCAGCAACAAGAAGGTAATTATTCATGTTCAGGCAGACTGAATATACCTTTCATAGATATGCATACATTATCATTCACTTATACTAGTATTTGGTGCACCTCCTGTGGGTTTTTTTCTAATCTGACATCTGTAGCTATGTTCAGCGTTGTGTTTTACACTGTATGTGAAATTTAGCAGTGTCTCTTAGAACATTTGAACCCACTATCAAAGGGGGATAACTCTCAGTTTCTCGTCTTGTTGTGATCTCAGCCGGCACTGGCAGGAATTCACACTGGAGCAAACATTATGCATGCGATTATCACATGACCTGTTGAGAAACTTATTTAATTTGTTATTTTGTTTCTGTTAGCCTTTCTTTTAAAGGTGCGGTGGATTAGCCTAGTGGTTAAAGCATGTCGAAGGCCTGGGCTTAATTTCCCACATGGGTACAGTGTGTGAAGCCCATTTCTGGTGTCCCCCGCTGTGATGTTGCTGGAATATTGCTCAAAGCGGCGAAAAACATACTCACTCACTCACTCACTTACTTTCTTTTAAGATTACTGTGATCCAGTGTGGGTATGTTGTCAGTAGAGAGATACACAACTATTTCACAAAGGATTGAAAATTATGTGTTTTGCTCTGTGTTGTAGAAATTACAATTTTCATTCTAGTTCCAGTTACAATAATGAAGAGCCATTGACGATGCTTTCATTAAAGGAATATTTTTGTTCAATGAATACAACTTTGTGTCTTTCTTCCAGCCACAAACATGACTGCCGAGGGCAGTGAGAAGGACCCTAAATACAAGGACTGGGTGTTCATCAACTACACATTCAAGAGGTTTGAGGGGCTCACACAGCGAGGAGCTCGACCGCCTCTCTCCAAAAGTTAGAATAAGGTCCCCAGAAGCGGACATGTTGTGCAGGGAGTGAAGATGGAGACAGCTTGTGTGATATGTTGCATCCTCCTGTAACCTGGCCTGCCTGTCTGTCTGCCTGCCGCCAGGAGTCTCCTATGCTCTCTGTGTAGCCAGAGTATATGGTGTTGTTTTGAGTAGTGCTGGAAGAATGATGTGATTTTGCAAAAAGTTTCTGGTTTCATTTAGGTGATCCAGTATGAAAGACATTAGTGTCTGTGTGATCAGTGTTGGTTCTTTGAGTTCATGAATTACGACTGACAGACTGAAAGAAACAGTGCAGTACCTAGGAGAATATATTTCAGTTATGAAACCTGAACAGAATTTGAGTGTCCAGTTTATCCTGCTCAAATCTTTCAGCTACATAGAACACCAGGATTTTAGCTAAGGAGAGCAGACGACAGGTCAAGGTCAGGCAGGTCAAAAGTCAGAGTTCTCCTCAAGGTGATTCCTAAAGATGACTATGGGGTTCCTGTGAGTCAGTCTCTGAGTGGTTCTGTGTTTGGTTTGATCTTTGGCTCTTGGGTTGTTTGTTGAATGATACCAGTCATTGTAATTGCGATATATTCAGGTATTTGCATGGTAACCATTAGGATCCACTGGCGTCGTATTTATAGCTAGCCCATTGTGCAAAAACAACATTTCCTTTTATTTATTTATTACAGTTTCGTTTCCATTTCGTCCCAAATGAATATTTAAAAGCTAAAAAAGAGAGAAAAAATACCAGGGAACTGTTTGTTCTGACATTATGCTGTGAAATTTGTGATTCCTCTGCTTCTAGAACACAAAGCTTAAATGGAGTGAATATGTCCATATGTTGAGTTATTTAATGTACGACAAGGAGAAAGCCATGCTTGCTTCTCGTGTGTAACAACATTCCAACTCTGTGTATATAATCCATGTGATTCAGAACATTGTGAGGAAAGTGTAGTTAGTAGGAGGGTTATTATGTCCGGGTTAGTCTTTCGTAGATATAGTGTTGACCTTTAACATGCCGTTTGTTACGTGTGTTCTCACTCTGGGATGACAGTGAGATGTAGTGCGGGCGTTCTGGGCAATGTGGATGGTACAGGTACAACAGTTTAGACCGATCTTCAGTCTAGAAAAAATGGTAGATGGCCAGTTGGGAAATAAAATGAGTCATTTTTATGTCATCATCTACTTTTGAACATTGCAATACCCACACTAGACTTGACATTATTCCAAACAGGTCGAGCCAGAAGAAATGTTGTAGGTCCTGTTAAGTACAAGGGTTTATTCATGTTTCCGTTTCATTACTATCAGCCAGACTACATCAGGATATGGCTGGCCGATACCCGAGTTTGGTCGTACACCCAAATTTCTTATAAATACAACAGCTCAGCCCACCTGAAGGTTCGTGTGAAAGTGTATCAGTGTGGCAGTATCAGCCCAGGAAACACACAGTGGTATCCATTCTTGCCTCAGATGCCATGCAAGTAGTGATGGTTTTAAATGTTGCTTACTCGAGATGTTATACATTTAATGCTGTTAAGTTATTAGCCAGAAGTGCTGAAAGCAGTCCGGTGCCAAGTGTACATCATTGTAGTCATACATAGTGATGTCCATCAGCACAGACATCTTCTAGCTCATACTGATCATGGGCAACATTCATCACACGAGAATCGGTGCTGGGTTGTCCACTCCATCGGGTGATGATCAATTGACAAAGGATATGAAAACAGATGAAACGGCTCCTGGTCAAGTGATCTAAATCATTATCCACAGTTTCTTGAATCATAAGGAATACAAAATCTTCCCCTTATAACCAGTTCATTTCCTACAGAACAGGAATTAAGAGGGGTACAGACGTCTTGAAATGTCTTGTCAGATAGCATGTCCTGTGTGATTCATTTTGCAGCCATTAAAACTGTGCGAGACCTCATGGACTGTGGACGTCCCTCAAATAAGTCTCTGTGTTGTGTCTTAAGTCAGCCATACTGTAAACAAGGGAGACAACCCATGCAGATCAGTAAACTAGCAGTTGTGGGGGCTCTTTCATCAGCTGATTATTGTATCTTGTCATATCTTTGTGGTGCTGAGAATACATAAATAATGAGTATTTTGATTTGATTTTTGGTTGTCTTTCCACAAAATGTTAAAACAGTTTGATTAATATTGACATGCAGCTTTAGAAACTACTGCTTTTTTTAAAAACTGTCTGCTGATACATGAAGGAGAAAGATCAGAAAGTAACAATTTTCTTTTTTACCAATTTGCCTATTTGGTGGCCTTCACTGTGTACATTCACCATTTCTGTGTCGTTGTGGCTGAATGCTGCATCATGTCCTTTCTCATCAGATTTGGTGTGAGCTGGAAGCCTGTGATCTCAAGACCACTGTCGTACATAGCCTGTTGCTGTAGGCCCCTCTAGATTTGTCGTAAGGATACCCAGGTAGCCAGCTGTTCAACAAGCTAATGCACCTCAAACTTAGATGTCATTCCAGCACAGAGATCCATGCAAGGTTGTTGGTCATTTTGTAGGAAACTTTGAGCTGTTTCGTAGTTTTGAAACTTAATTACTTGGTTGTACGTAAATTTAACTGGAGTGAGGTATTGTTCGATACGTTTTTCAGCTGGCTTGTTACACGTCTAGCCCCGTGGCAATTTTGTTAATATTTCCTACCTATAAAGTGTTCAGAACTGATTTGTGGGCATCAGCTTGGTGTGTTGTCTATATATTGTATGTGTATGTGTTGATGACGTCGAGGGGAAGACTGTCCGCTTGGGGTGTTCAGCCTCGTCTTGCTGGGAGGCCTGGTTTCCCCAACACACTATGCCATCTATATACTTGATCCTTGTGATCATGTTACTGCGGATATTCAGATGTGTTAGGAAGTGCTTGTCGTGGATGCTGTTGTTGTAAGGGGCAGTGTGTTGAGTGAAGGAACAGACTTGAAATATTCTGATCTTGTGACGTATCTACACAGTTTCCTTTCATCACTTTGTGTAAGTGTGCATGATATTCAAACATGTTTCTAAAAATTACAGTCCAGACAAGAATAATTATCATTCAGGTATGCTTCTCAAATAAATATCGAACTCAGATTCAAATTTGATGTGAAGAGGTTTTAAAATTGTACTTTTTCTGGATTAAAAATCAACATAAATTCATGTTAATGTAGAACATTCTGCAAGAAAACCATGTTAACTTGAATAAATACTATGACAATTTGATACATTATGCAAATCTTATGAAATGTATTTTAGATATGTTCTCTGAAGTGATACAGTATTCCCCAAGATGGTTGTTTGGCTACACATTACAAGTGTCTGAGTTGGAGTCTGAGCTGTTGTCAATGAATGATTGTGGTTCACTATTGTGTAGACTGTATATTATTCTACTGATATGTACATAGTGTGTCTAATTAAGTGCTAATCCATTGTGATCAATACTTGTAATAGTCTGGAATGATTTCAGTTCCGTCTGTCCAATTAGTGAGTAGATATATAAATCTGTATATCAATTATTCAAATGAAGCGGTCAATAATCATACTGTGTATGTTAGCTGAAATGTCTTGTTCAGCAGCTTGGTTGACATTTACGAGGAATTTTAGCAATTTTAACAAATTTAGATTCCACCCTTCTCCCATTGTAATAAGGGTGTCAATTATATGCCTACCTCATATTTCAAAACATTTCATATTAACTGGCTCACGGTTCTTAATTTGTGCTGTTTTTGCATTGATGACCAGTTCAAAAGTTTAATTGAGTAAAACATTGAATTACTTTAATTCAAATATGCCATCCCTGCCCCTCTATGTATACACCCCTAGCCCTAGCCCTAGCCCTTGCCCTAGCCCTAGCCCTTGCCCTACCCCTAGCCCTTGCCCTACCCCTTGCCCTACCCCTAGCCCTTGCCCTACCCCTACCCCTACCCCTTGCCCTATCCCTACCTCTTGCCCTATCCCTATCCCTACCCTTGCCCTACCCCTTGCCCTACCCCTAGCCCTACCCCTTGCCCTACCCCTACCCCTACCCCTACCCCTAGCCCCCACACCTACCCCTAGCCCCCACCCCCACCACCTGACTCTACACGTAGTAAAGATTGGCTTGGTGAATTAGAATCAGATTTGTTGCTATTCATAGTCAGGATACCATACAGAACATGAGAAATGAGATACGTTGATATAATCCGAGGGAAATGTTCACCCAGCAGTGAGTGTGTACCGGATGTGATGGGATGGTCATATGAGTGTTTAAGCATGCACCTTGTGTGTGGATGTAAGCGCAGTATGAATACTCTCATTACTATCATTAATGGGTACAACAAGGACTGGTCGGCTCGGAGTCAGTATAATGTGTCCAGTGGGGTATTCATGCTTCACTGCGGTATGGTATCTCAGTGGGCTAGCACTATAAAACCAACTTAAGTCTGGGCTAGTACACATACACATGCATGCACGTCGTCATATGAGCGAAATATTCTCAAGCACGACGTAAACCCAATTTCACCTCACCTCATTACTATTATTTATTATATAACCTTCCCCCAACCAGTTCTTGCATGGGCAATGTTTAGCCTGGGCCATTTCTTCCCTCAGGGAGAAAAATATGCTCAGGCCAAGCCTTCTCTGATGAAATGCTGCACATTCAGGGGCATGGCTATCCTAAGAAGAAAAAGCCCGGGCTTACACATGATTTTTGCTATGAAAGATAGGCAAGCCCTCATTGCTATCTAATTATAAAGCTTTGCAAATGATCGGGCTTACACGAAACGAATGGCTTGCTACGTGCCTGTCAGTGGTTGTTTTGACTTGTTACACAAGGATATTGAAAAACTGCGTAAATATTACATTTTGAAAAGTGATACAGAATTGTGAAATGAATTGATGCATGGGTAGGCATATAATAAGTTGTAGGGTCAGGTGTAATTCTGTATTGAGTCAATATGCGGGTGATTGTGGCACCTGAGTTGTTCAGCTTAGGTGTTAGATGTGATCAATAAAAATTAATGTTTTATTTTAGGATATCAGATTTGCTAAGACATTTTGGACATAATACTATGTGTAGTCAGATGTACAATATTTGACAACATTCAAATATCCAGACTGACAGCGTTTTCAAACAAGTCCATTTTTTTCTAGGTAGGAGGGTTTTCTCTACATAGGCTGCCTATTACCAGTTTCATTAAATCAAGTACCTTGCATTAAAACCTGAAGGCATACTAATGGTTAAATAAAATTATGAATGTTTTTCAAGTGTAATTAACTTTCAAGTACTCTTTAAAAATGTTGCACAGTTGGGGCACAGTAATTTTATGTACATGACAAGCTAGTTTTTTGTTGTCGAAAATTCATTGATAATATCCTATGATTAAGTTATTTCAACGTAACCAACACATCCAACTTGGTTGAAGCTATATTTGTTCCAAAACTCATTCTTTGTATATTCCAAATGTTTTTCTTTCATCTGAATAAAAATTCAGTCATATCATATTTTGTTTCATAGAAATCCCCTTCCCTACATTATTTGTCATAACATAATTTTTTATTTCATTTATCATAAGTTTTGCTCCCTTCCCTTAGAATGAGATTGAAGATATTTTCTCAATGTTCATCAATGCTTTTGTGTATAGTTTTCATTGTATTTCACAGTTTCAACCTCACATCTTTGAATTATCTTATCAAGCAAATAGAAGTGATTCTTGTTCATAAAGTGTCTTCATTTCAGTGGAGTTGTTTTAAAGAGTTTTTCAATCTTCTATTTTTGTCAGTATGACGTTAGAATATGTGGCTTGTGGTTTTAAGATTGTATGGGTTTATGTGGTTCAAGACTCTTTGCAAATAGGTATCCAGCTACTTTACCACTGACCTATAATAGTGAATGTTTTAGAAAGAGGTTTGCATGAAATTGGTTTAGAACATCTGATGATCAGTGAATGTATCAGTGCTTTTCATGAATTATTCAACAGTTTGTTGTTTGGTTTTCAAGATATCTTTTTTTAAATTCAACAGCCTTCTTACATAGTTAACTAGGTGACTAGAGAGACAGATGGTGGTTTTGTTGGGTTACATTTTGGGATGACTTGAAATAATCCATATAATAAGTGCACTGTCAAGGAATATAAAATACAGGTATTCCTACTTTTTACTGCTTTTCTCTTATGCATGCACAAACAGTTGCAAATCATAGCACTAAATGTAATTATCCCTTCTGAGAATATGTCCTTACCAAAATCAACTTGAGACATGCAATATCTTTATCAGGCATTGTAGGAAGAGGGCACCTGCCACCTTGATTGGCCTCGTCAGGAATGTTTTACATTCTTCTCCAGATGCTAAGAAGTTTTAATTTTTACCTTTCCAATTTTTCTGAATGTGCAATTAGAATGACCTTTATGTTTATGAATAAGTTCTTAGTTGCTAGTGGTAACATGAGGAAGCTAGTCTACCATTTTCTTCTTCGTTCGAACAAATGTTCTTTTTGAATTAGTGTATTCCCTTATACCATAGTGTCCCTGCAGTTTAGGAATCTTCCGCACAAATCTATCTTCTATGCTAAAGGTATTTCATTGTGTTTTTCTGATTCAGCTTTCCCTTTGACCCCTATTTCATTAATGAAATAGTCCGCAAACAGTAAGTACACAGCACCATTCTTACTTCTAAGGGTAGTGCAAATTAGTAAGGGCGAAGGTCTTCCACTTTGTCAATAAAAAGGCTGCTGAATTGATTGGATGAATAGAGTGTTGTCAGAATTGTCCACACACCCTGGTTGGTAAATGTTAACATGAGTAAAGCAAGAGGTCTTAAAATCACCACTTGCCTTTCTCTCGAGTTTCTCGTCTTTGTCAACTTCTGTGATATGCTGACTTCTGAGAAGAAATTGTCTCATGTAAAAATGTCTTCAGCCAATAAAATTGTTATCACGAAATATCGAGGTATTTGTTCCTGTTTATGGTCCGAGAGATTTGAAATGAAGATTATAGGGCTGCTTCAAGTAGTCCATTGATGACCACATAATGCAGATGAAGAGCAGGTTTTCTACAGCAGGTCTACAGCTGACGTTACATAAGACCACATATCGTGACCTCTTGTATTAACATACATAACAGAATCAAGTAAACTTACACAACGAATAGGCAAGGAATTCATATCAAAAGTGTACCCAAACCATGAAAACCACGATACGACCGAACTCCGACCATTTGGATGGTTTTAGGGGAGATAACTCGTGGTGTCTTCAATGGGAAGTTGCTTCTCAAGAAACTTAACTGATGAGGTTGTGTATCCTCATAATATCCCTTGGCAACTTTCATTAGAATGAATTTATATTTCCTAGCTCGGAATCTACAAGGCGCAGAATGAAGAATTGACATGTTCTTAAAATGGGACAACCAAATATTTTATGACCTCAGATGATTCGAGAAAAGTTATACTGAAAGTGTTGGTAGATGTTGATGTCACTAAATTTCACTCATGTCATTGTGGGTCGTGTCGATCATGATGTAACATGCTTAAAGAAACTGTAGTATCCCACACGATCTTCATACTCACATACGGATTTGTTTATGTTAATCTAATTAAAGGGATGGTGGGGTAGCCGTGTGGTTATAGCGTTGGTTCGTCACGCCGAAGGTCCGGGTTCGGTTCCTCACATGGATACAATGTGTGGAGCCCATTTCGGGTGTTCCCCGCCGCGATATTGCTGGAATATTGCTAAACGCGGCGTAAAACTAAACGTGCTCGGTCTTAGTTTAAGATTTAATCTAACAGATCATATCACACAGCTGGTTCAAATATACACGTTGAACATGTCACTTTCCTTCCCTGGAATCTTTCGGCTGTGAATGTGCTGTTTGCTGGCGTCTTTTTATTTATTGAATGTCTCGAGGCTTTGAACTGATATGGACAACCACATATTCTCCGGAGAGTGACTGGCCCGGAATAACGGGAGGTAGCGACACGTGAAACGCTCGTACAATCACTCTGTATACGTTCGGTACTACACTTCAGAGAATAATTGGTCCATTATGTGCGGAAACATAATATTGGGCGCCCAAGCTGTTCAAATCCCGTTTCTCACTGGAGATTTTGAGGCAATCTGTTTTGAAAGCCGGAAGTAGAGTGTGATGACGACGACACACTCTGGTCAACCTGTAGCCCGTGATCAGTTTTTACAGGGAGAATAGAAGATTATCCCTGTTTTTTCACTGTACTCACAACCACTCCAGATCCGATTCCTGCAGTGCCGGGCACCATGGGGTATTTTGAGAATGGCGTACATCCTCATGTATTCAGCCAGACCTTATCAAACTAGATATAATGCTATCATCAAATGTTTTTCTACGTGTGCATTAGGTACGTTAAATAGGTTACTCAACTAAGTTCCAAGTATACATATGTAACGTGAAATCCATTTGGAATAAAATGGTCAGCTTAGACACAATGCTGACATCACTGATGCCCGTTTTGATAGATCTGCTGACAAGACTCGCAAACATCTCATATGTCTATTTTAACAGGATGTTTCACAACTCCAATTTCAGCTTACACCGAATGTCCGTGAGTCACGATTAAAATGAGGATTTAAAGTGCATGTGTGTGAGTTTGGCTTTACGCCGCACCCAGCAATATCCCAGCTATATGGCGACGGTCTGTAAATAATAGAGTCTGGACCAGACAATCCAGTGATCAACAGCATGAGCATCGATCTGCGCAATTTGGAACCGATGACGTGTCAACCAAATCAGCGTGCATGTATGTGTGTTTGTGTGTGTATTGGGAGGATGGGACGGGAAAGGTTGTCAGTAAATTATAGTCATAAAATTACCTTCACCCAACCGCCTTAAATAAAAGACCAGTCCCTTATAGTGAGTGAGCGGGTATGGTTTTACGTTGCTTTTAGCAATATTCCAGCAACATCACAGCGGGATACATCAGAAATTTGCTTCACATATTGTACTCTGTGGGGAATCGAACCCGGGTCTTCGGCGTGACGAGCGAACGCTTTAACCACTACGCTATCCCACTCCCCTCCGTTATAAACTAGTAGGATTCATACAGTGCCACAACTTTACCTATTGATCTCGCCGAAAATCCGGGTTCGATTGCCCCGATGGGTACAATGCGTGAAGCTCATTTGTTTGGTGTGCCCCGCCGTGATATTGCTGGAAGATTTACGGCGTAAAACCATACTCACTCACTCACTCCATGATCTTTGACTGGGACACATGGGCCTCCAGTAGGGAGCCGGATACGACTGGAGGTTTAAACAAACAAGGCTGCCAGGAAAATGTCCCCATATTCAGCATCGTTAGTATAGACTTTAGTACCATTTCCATCATCTGTTCTTGGTTTCGTAATAATCTGAAATATAGATGCATCCTTATTTAAAGTTGAGTAGCACAGCTCCGACACCTGATGTTATTGAGGTATTCTGGAAGGCAATGATACGTCATTTTACATGAGCCACAATCACGTGCTTGACTGAAGGATTTACTCGCAGCATGTCTCTCCGCCCAGACCTTTACTGGAATGCCTGATGTGAGTCATGAAGTCTATACTTTCATACGACCCATTACGCATAGACGCGACGGGGCTGTTAAACTTAATATTTTATTTCTACATACGGAAATAGAAGAGAGTATTTCTCCTTTAGATATTCCAACAGTTATGTTATTTGAAAACAAGTATAAATGTTAATGTTTGCAAGTTCACATGGCAGAAAGTGACGAACTCATGTGCGCGTTGTCAGTCGCCTTATTGTCTCACTGAATACATTGTATTGGCATAATGGGGGCACTGTGTGGCCGATGTTTGGTGTCCTCCGTCGTGATATTGCTTGAATATATAAGCGGCGGAAACCATATTCAATCACTCACTCACTCGATCACCCATGTACTACCTCACATACTCACCAACCCTCCCACTCACTCACTTACCCGAAAGCTCACACGCCAACCCTTCCACTCACTCCCCCAAAAAGTCACCCACCCACCACCCTTCCGAAAGCTCACACACCAACCGTTCTACACGACTGACAGACTGACTGAGTTTGGTTTTACGCCGCTTTTAGCAATATTCCAGCAACATCACGGCGGGGGACACCAGAAATGGGCTTCAAGAGAGATTGTGTGTGTGTTACATATCTTCGATTCACTATCGTCACAGCTTTACAAACGGAACATTGTCCCGCAAGATGGCAAGACAGGTACTCACAAGCTTAATTGAACTTTTTCGCCCAAAACACATTATTCGCTGCCCGAGTTGCACCGGGCACTGACTCGGCCTAGCGACTACCCCAGCGATGTCAGTACAACATCCTCTGTTTGTCTGGGAAGACAATTGGCACCAGGTCAGGAGTGATTCCTGGTCAACTGGCGCAAGTACGATCACCAACAATCGTTTCTCAAATAGCAATTGCTATCACTAGGCACAGTATTTCACTCAGGTGTAAACGAGGGGTAACTAAACCACTGTATGTATGTATGTATGTATGTATGTATGTATGTATGTATGTATGTATGTATGTAT